>JASAMX010028139.1:0-11640 GCA_030248175.1 Microlaimidae sp. YZB2_3
ATTTTTTAATGAAAAGATTATCAATTTGTTTTCGTAAATACTTTTTATTTTAAACAGTTATATAATATCTTTAAAGGAGCACTGTCACAAATCAAATTTATATAACGCCCGAACCGGACTGCTCCTTTAATACTGAACCGATTCAGCTTAAATTTAAAATTGTTGTAGCCTTGTAGTGGAGCACTCTAAATACCAAAGTTGAGTTAGGTAGGTTTGGTATTAAAGGAGCAGTCCGGTTCGGGCGTTATAGGAATTTGATTTGTGACAGTGCTCCTTTAAAGATTTCTCTATTAATAGAGCATAAAGAAAGTCTATTTTAACCCAGTCGTATGTTTAAACAAAAAACATGTGGACTATCTGACGGAATCGAACATGTGGTGAACTATTGGAAATTAGCATCTGGCTTGTGCAGTTCCTCACTAAATAAAAACTCAGACCATAATATTATGATTATAATTACGCAACAAAGTTGTAGTTCTTTTTTGTCCAATGCGATGGATTTTCAATGCAATCCAATGCAATGCTTTTGTCAACCATTTTTGTGATCATGAAAAAATCATAATAGCAAAAACAGTTGACTCGACAAATCGCAAAACGCTACTTTTTAAATTAATAGGTTGTATTTTTGAATATTATATAAACACTTAGAATTTAAACAACCTACGATTTTATGTATATAACTTAAGTCAAAGTGTTGTGAGCATGATTTGTTGCATTGTATCGGACGATAGAAGAACAAAATTTTGTTGTGTATAATTTGTTAACCGTATAAAATTAACTCCTTGATTAAAATTTTTAAATGGCCATAATTTTTATTTAACGAGTAACTGCACAAGCCAGCTGCTATATTCCTATAGTTCAAATATAGTCAACGTCGTTTCTGTCTAAACGTACACCTAGAATAAATCGCTCTTTTTTCCTGCTTTATCCTTTAAGAATATTTCAATGCTATAGTTGAATTTTTTTAATTGAATTGAAAAAAATTATTCTGATAACCTAAAGTCTTAGCCTGATAGCTGGGCAATTACGTAAGTTTTTAAGAATTTTGTCGCTGAGATATATTTTCTAAAAATTCATATTTTTTAAATGTTATCAATAGAGCAGGTATATTTGTACAGACTATTTCTGATAAATTTTTGTTTATAATTGACATGATAAATGTTGTTCAATATTTACCCGGTATTTGTTAGGTACTCTACTATTTAAGGTTTGAATGCCGAAATAAAGGCTGCTTCATACTTGTGACAAAACTTCCTTTGGATAAAGTCCAAAGGACAAAAGTTTTTTGGACTTTGTCCGAAGGACAAATACAGCGTCAAAACGTCTTTAACGTCTTTAAGACTTTGTCTTTTGGACTTTGTGCAAAGGAAAAAGTTCCTTGGACAAAGTCAAAGTTAAAGACCAAGACAAAGTCCTTTAGACTTTGTCCAAAAAACAAATTCCAAAGCACAACGTTTTCATACTTTTTGTCCTTCGGACTTTTTCCTTTGAACTTTGTTCTTTGGATTTTGTTTAAAGGACAGATTTCAAGTAGCATTCATACTTCGTCCAAAAGACGTTTTGGCTTTTCTAAAATTGTCCTTTGGACTTTATCGAAAGGACGTTTTGTCATAAGCATGAACCAGCCTTAACACTCAACTTGTTAGACAATTCTGCAAAGTTTGAATTATGTTTTTGTTTCCTAAAAATAACGCAATGAATTAGGCCTAATACTGAAATCATTATTTAGATATTAAATTTGTGGTCGGAAATAAAAAGAAGAAAAAGCACCTGGAGCTAATGAAACTGAAGATGTAATTGGGAACTTAGAATTCAATGTTTCAATTATCGCTAAAACCTTTACGTTAAGCCTAAATTTACATATGTCCAAATCATTTTTTGGTGTCCGGAAAAAATACCTTCTGCCAAATATCTTCCGAAAAAAATATCTTCGTTCAGCCAGTAAATTATTCAGTATTATTAGAAACTTTTAAATCTTTTTTTAAACTTTTTTATGTCGTTTTAGCTTGATTTTAAAATTCAAAAAAGGTTTCTTTAGCTGAGATTTCAAAAGTCTTTCAAAAGATATTCTTTCCGAAGATATTTTGCAGAATGTATTTTTTCCGGGCGCCAATTTTTAGTAAGGGCTTGAAGTTCCCATTTTTATCATTTTTACTCTGTTTGCTTTGCTATTTATATACTAAAGCACCTAAATTCCTTCAATAATATAAAATATAATAATAAATCTTAAATTTTATAAAATATACTTAAACTTCAATAGACCAATGAATAAAACAAACGTTTAGTTCCTAGGTTTCACGAATTATGGATTAACTGTAGCATAAATAATGATAATATTGCATTATGAGTGTTTCTTGATACGTAAGCCCGGTTCACACTGAGGTGGCAATGCCACCGGTGGCATTGCCACCGCTGTTATGTCCAACGTTAAAAATATGAAGTGTTCACACTGAGGTGGCAATGCCACCTTGCCACCGCTGTTGTGTTCGATCCACAACTCCGTCATCGGTGGCAGCTCTCTTAAGAACAAAAACGCACGGGAACGCGCGCATTGTTAAAAAAGTCAATGAAAATATTACGGTTTTTACATAAACGCTTTCATTGTATAAGCAAAACCGGCAAACAATATTGCGGTGTAAATAGAAAAACGCGTGAAAACGCGTGAAAATGCGTAAATTGCATAAATGAAAAAATTATATAGCAAAAACCCTGTTTAGCAAAACAAACAAAAACAAATGATCTTTTATGAAAAAAATTATTTTAGTTTTTACGCAATTTAAACACACGTACATACATAGCATGGAAAGTGCTGAATATGAATTTGCAATTTTTCATGCATTAGTAGATTCGGAATCTTTGCTGGCACAGTTTTTGATATAATTTATTGCGCGGCTTTAGGAAAAGAGAAACAATCTAAAAACAGGATTATTAAAAAAATCTAAAAACAAAATCATTTACCGTATTAATTAAAAAGAAAACTTTTAAGTTCGTTAATGTTTCTTTGAACGCACCTTTATAAAAAAAAGGCTACGATTCGGAAAACTCTGATAAGTCCCGGACCGTCTCGGTACGATACAAGCGAGAAAAAACATACAGAACAGAAAATCAGGCAAACAGCCAAAAAAGAAAAAGAAAAAGAAAAAAAGAGTGAAAAGTAAAAAAAATTTCTTAGCTCTACACGCGAACGAAATGCTCTTTAGCGGTGGCAATGCCACCCCGGTGTGAACCTAGCGGTGGCAATGCCAACGGTGGCATTCCCACCGGTGGCAGTGGCATTGCATGCAAAACAAAACATGCATACGTATGCATATTTTGGAAATTAATAATTTTTTTTGTTTTTTGATAAAATATGCCTACTGTGCATATTTTGTATCTTATGTGCATACGTATGCATTTTTACGGAAAGTATATCCATACGTATGCATTTTTCGTAACTTTTATGCATGTATAAAAATTAAATATGCATAAAAAGTACGTATGCATAAACGCAATCCAAACGTATGCATATACTTTGCGAAAAAAGTATACGTATGCATATAAAATATGCATACGTATATGCATTTAGGCTGAATCCACACATATCCCGTATAATTTGTTCTTCATTTCTCATTCTTCTTTCCTTTATTAATGAATTTTTATGATTTCAAATATCAATTTTATGTTTTTAGCAGTTTTTTTGTAATACATATTGAAAATTATATGGATCTGCAAACGGATTAAATAATACATTTTTACACAAAAAAAAATCATTTTTATAAAATCTAGTAAAAAAATTTTTTAAAAACTAATAGAGAATAATAATTTTTTTCAAATCGCCGTCAGCAAATATGGTTTTCTATTAAGAGAAACCAAAAAGCAAAAAAGTCATCTGAATTTTATTAATATTTCAGCGGTATGGACGGGATGTATGGTAGTCAAAGAGTCTAAAAAAGGGCAGGAAATTTGTTGCAAATAGTACACATATCTTGCAAAAGATTGTTTTATTTATAGAATAGTAAAGATAAATAACTAAATAACTTATAGAATAGTTAAAGATAAATAACCAAAGAGGAATATAATTATTGTATAAGTCGAGCATTTTTTTTTCGAAAAAATTCACTAAAAATATGTTTCCCGCCCGTCATTTTTGAATATACTATTATACTCTGTTTTCCGAATAAACAATTTTTTTACATGTATACTAACGTACATGTACCTTGTTTTTGTTGCCGAACGAGTAAGGAAGCTATAGCTTTAAAAGTATTCTAAGGTGGACGACGAAGAAAGCCGAATCAAGGTTTTTTTTATGAAAAAAAGTTCTGCTCTGTTTCGCATAATCTGTCGATATTCCCCACGAATTTCCCTTTTTCGCGCAAAAAACGAACCTTTTTAAGCGAGAAACCGGCATTAGCCCGATCACCCTTTGGACATAACTTGACCAAATAACAAGCAAAAGGAGTCGTTATAGGAAACTAAATATGACTTCTGCGAAACGATTTTCCAACAGGAGGTATATACGCTTATAGATCATTGTATTCGTTATTTCCGTTGACTCTGACGCGTTTTAGTTTTGCAAATGGCATTTTTTGCCGCTATGGCACATGATTCGAAACCGTTATAAAAACTAACATAACCAAGACTGTTATATTTTTTGCGCGAGCTCTGGGATCAAAACCCGTTCTAATCACGTGCATTTCACGCCGAAGTCGATCATTTGCTGAAAAACAAGATAAGGATCGAGCAATATGGAAAACGCAAATTCCCCCCGCATGTAAGTCCCTTAATAGCCTGGAAAAAGGATAACTTCAAGCTCAAAGGGGGAACGAATAACCAAACGCGTAAAATCGACTTTTTTCTTCAAATAACCTCGCGCGCAATATAACCGAATTTTCTGAAACCCAGCCACTCATTTCCTCAGCGGACTGCAGGGTTTTAATCCAAAGAGAATAAAGCACGAAAGAGAAGAGGTTGCTATTCAATATTTCTAATAGAATAGACGCTTAATATAATTAATAAGGAAAGAGCAGCGGATGTCAAGATGAGAGAGCAGGAAGCACACAGACAAAGAGACAAGAACAAAAAGGCGTTTTCAATTACATATTTTATTCAGCAAGGTCAATTTCATTTTTCAAAACTCAAACGAAGCGAAATTTTTTTAATTTTAAAAAATGCAAGAAAATAGAACGCAAAATGTTTACGGAAGGTATTTTTTTATTTAAAATAAAAAATTACCAATAGAACAAAAAGGAGGCCGCGAATATCTAAAACTTCTGCAATTTATATGAATTTCTAGTCCTTCTGACAAAAGGTTTTTTATTCATGAAAAAAAGATTGCATTTTTTCTACTCGGAGCGTTAGGTAAAAAAGAGAAACAATTAAAAACAGGATTATTAAAAAAATCTAAAAACAAAATCATACCGAAAAAAAAAAAACTCAAGTCGAAGTATTCGACCACCAGAAAAAAAATAGGCATCTATGCAATACAAACTTCATCAAGCCGGAACCGTCCGAACAACAAGCAGAAAAAACAACAAAAAATCAAGAAAAAACAGAAAATCGAGCAAACAGCGAAGACGAAAAAGAGAAAAGAAAAAAAGAGGAAAGAAAATCCAGCCACACGCAAGGAGGCGAGCGGCGGCAAGCCACCCCGGGGAACCAGCGGGCGGCAAGCCACCGGAGGCATCCCACCGGGGCGGGGCACCGACCGGGACACCACCCAGGCCCTTAATGGCATAATAGCTCGGAAGTTTTGGCAAAAAATATGTTTTCAACATAGACTATTTAAGATACATGCATTATTAAGAATTTGTATTAAAAACCCTGCAAGTCCGCTGTGGAAATGAAGTGGCTGGGTTTCAGAAAATTCGGTTAAAAAAGAGAAAAAAAAAAAAAAAAAAAAGAGAAAAAAAAAAAAAAAAGCAAAAAAAAAAAGAAAAACACAAAACACCCCCAAAGAAAAGAACGACGGGAGAAAAAAAAAAAAACTAATTGCGCGCGAGGTTCTTGAGAGAAAAAAGTCGATTTTACGCGTTTTCCGTTATTCGTTCCCACCTTTGAGCTTGAAGTTATCCATTTTTCCAGGCTATTAAGGGACTTCGAGCACCAGCAACAACCAAACAGCAAGAAAAAACAAAGGGGAAAGAGAGAACAAAAAGCAAAGAAAAGAAGAAGAGAAAAAAACAAAAACGGAAAGCAAGCAAGAAAAAAACAAAAAAAAGCAGCAACGAGAAAAGAAGCAAGAGCAAACAAACACGCACCCCGACAACAACCGCACAAAAACACGCAAAAGCAAAAACACGCACACAAAAAACATGCGGGGGGAATTTGCGTTTTCCATATTGCTCGATCCATTATACTTAGTTTTTTACGACAGAATGAGTCGACTTCGGCGTGAAATGCACGTGATTAGAACGGGTTTTGATCCACAAAGCTAGCGCAAAAAATATAACGAGTCTTGGTTATGTTAGTTTTTATAACGGTTTCGAATCAATGTGCCATAGCGGCAAAAAATGCCATTTGCAAAAGCCCTCCCAAAACCCAAAAAACGAAAAAACCCCCACAAAAAAAACCAAACCAAAAAGCAAAAGCCCCTAAAACGCGTCAGAGTCAACGGGAATAGACTCGGATACGAATGATTATTTATCAGCGTCTATTTACACTCCTGTTGGAAAATCGTTTCGCAGAAGTCATATTTAAGTTTCCTATAACGACTCCTTTTGCTTGTTATTTGGTCAAGTTATGTCGCAAAAGAGTGAGTCGGGTTAATGCCGGTTTCTCGCTTAAAAAGGTTCGTTTTTTGCGCAGAAAGGGAAATTACGTGGGGAATATCGACAGATTATGCGAAACAGAGCAGAAACTTTTTTTCATAAAAAAAAACACTTGATTCGGCTTTCTTCGTCGTCCAACCTTAGAATACTTTTAAAGCTATAGCTTCCTTAACTAAGTTAGCAACAAAAACAAGGTACATATACAGTTAGTATACATGTAAAAAAATTGTTTATTCGGAAAACAAGTATAATAGTATATTCAAAAATGACGGGCGGGAAACATATTTTAAGTGAATTTTTTCAAAAAAAAATGCTCGACTTATACAATAATTATATTCACTCTTTGGTTATTTATCTTTAACTATTCTATAAGTTATTTAGTTATTTATCTTTAACTATTCTATAAATAAAACAATCTTTTGCAAGATATGTGTACTAATTTGCAACAAATTTCCTGCACACATTTTTTAGACTCTTTGACTACCATACATCCCGTCCATACCGCTGAAATATTAATAAAATTACAGATGACTTTTTAATGCTTTTTGGTTCATCTTTAATAGAAAACCATATTTGCTGACAGCGAATTGAAAAAAATTATTATTATTATATTAGTTTTTAAAAAATTTTTTTACTAGATTTTATAAAAATGATTTTTTTTTGTGTAAAAATGTATTATTTAATCACGTTTGCAGATCCAATATAATTTTCAAATATGTATTACAAAAAAACTGCTAAAAACATAAAATTAGTATTTTACCAAAAATACATAAAAATTAATTAATAAAGGAAAGAAGAATGAGAAATGAAGAACAAATTATACGGGATATGTGTGGATTCAGCCTAAATGCATATACGTATGCATATTTTATATGCATACGTATACATTTTTTCGCAAAGTATATGCATACGTATTGGATTTTTTGTAACTTTTATGCATACGTAACATTTATGCATATTTAATTTTTATACATGCATAAAAGTTACGAAAAATGCATACGTATGGATATACTTTCCGTAAAAATGCATACGTATGCACATAAGATACAAAATATGCACAGTAGGCATATTTTATCAAAAAACAAAAAAAATTATTAATTTCCAAAATATGCATACGTATGCATGTTTTGTTTGCCAAAGAAAAAAAGAAAAAAAAAAAAAAAAAAAATAAGATATAGAAAGATAAGATATATATAGAAAAAAAATAATAGAATATAAATATAATAAGAGATATATAGAAAGAAACCACACATATCCATAAAACCACCCAAAACAAAAAAAAACAGATATACAAAAGAAGGAAAAAATACAAGCCACACAAGCCCAAAAAAAACAAAAACCCCCCAAAACCAGAGAAACACCCACACAAAAACACACCCACAACCACACCCACCCCACCACCCCAACACCAAAAAAAAAAACCCCCCCCCACCACCCCCCCACCCCCCCCCCCCCTGCAATGCCACTGCCACCGGTGGGAATGCCACCGTTGGCATTGCCACCGCTAGGTTCACACCGGGGTGGCATTGCCACCGCTAAAGAGCATTTCGTTCGCGTGTAGAGCTAAGAAATTTTTTTTACTTTTCACTCTTTTTTTACTTTTTACTCTTTTTCATTATTTCCCAGCTGTTTGCCTGATTAATTCTGTTCATGTATGTTTTTTCTCGCTTGTAATAAAGTTCCGGACGGTTCCGGACTTGATCAGAAGTTTATCCGAATCAGTAGCCATATTTTTATTTCTAAAAGGTGGTCAAAGAAACATTAACGAACTTAAAAGTTTTCTTTTTAATTAATACGGTAAATGATTTTGTTTTTAGATTTTTTTAATAATCCTGTTTTTAGATTGTTTACTCTTTTAACCTAAAGCCGCGCAATAAATTATATCAAAAACTGTGCAGCAGAAAAATTTGCAAATCTTTTATTAATGCATGAAAAATTGCAAATTCATATTCAAGCACTTTCCATGCTATGTATGTACGTGTGTTTAAATTGCGTAAAAACTAAAATAATTTTTTTCATAAAAGATCATTTGTTTTTGTTTGTTTTGCTAAACAGGGTTTTTGCTATATAATTTTTTCATTTATGCAATTTACGCATTTTCACGCGTTTTCACGCGTTTTTCTATTTACACCGCAATATTGTTTGCCGGTTTTGCTTATACAATGAAAGCGTTTATGTAAAAACCGTAATATTTTCATTGATTTTTTTAACAATGCGCGCGTTCCCGTGCGTTTTTGTTCTTAAGAAAGCTGCCACCGATGACGGAGTTGTGGATCGAACACAACAGCGGTGGCAAGGTGGCATTGCCACCTCAGTGTGAACACTTCATGTTTTTAACGTTGGACACAACAGCGGTGGCAATGCCACCGGTGGCATTGCCACCTCAGTGTGAACCGGGCTTAAGTATCAAGAAACACTCATAATGCAATATTATCATTATTTATGCTACAGTTAATCCATAATTCGTGAAACCTAGGAACTAAACGTTTGTTTTATTCATTGGTCTATTGAAGTTTAAGTATATTTTATAAAATTTAAGATTTATTATTATATTTTATATTATTGAAGGAGTTTAGGTGCTTTAATATATAAATAGCGAAGCGAACAGAGTAAAATGGATAAAAATGGGAACTTCAAGCCCTTACTAAAAATTGGCGCCCGGAAAAAATACATTCTGCAAAATTTCTTCGAAAAGAATATCTTTTGAAAGACTTTTGAAATCTTAACTAAAGAAAACTTTTTTAAATTTTAAAATCAAGCTAAAACGACATAAAAAAGTTTAAAAAAAGATTTAAAAGTTTCTAATAATACTGAATAATTTACTGGCGGAAAGAAGATATTTTTTTCGGAAGATATTTGGCAGAAGGTATTTTTTCCGGACACCAAAAAATGATTTGGACATATGTAAATTTAGGCTTAACGTAAAGGTTTTAGCGATAATTGAAACATTGAATTCTAAGTTCCCAATTACATCTTCAGTTTCATTAGCTACAGGTGCTTTTTCTTCTTTTTATTTCCGACCACAAATTTAATATCTAAATAATGATTTCAGTATTAGGCCTAATTCATTGCGTTATTTTTAGGAAACAAAAACATAATTCAAACTTTGCAGAATTGTCTAACAAGTTGAGTGTTAAGGCTGGTTCATGCTTATGACAAAACGTCCTTTCGATAAAGTCCAAAAGACAATTTTAGAAAAGCCAAAACGTCTTTTGGACGAAGTATGAATGCTACTTGAAATCTGTCCTTTGGACAAAATCCAAAGAACAAAGTTCAAAGGAAAAAGTCCGAAGGACAAAAAGTATGAAAACGTTGTTCTTTGGAATTTGTCTTTTGGACAAAGTCTAAAGGACTTTGTCTTGGTCTTTAACTTTGACTTTGTCCAAGGAACTTTGTCCTTTACACAAAGTCCAAAAGACAAAGTCTTAAAGACGTTTTGACGCTGTATTTGTCCTTCGGACAAAGTCCAAAACACTTTTGTCCTTTGGACTTTATCCAAAGGAAGTTTTGTCACAAGTATGAACCAGCCTTTATTTTGGCGTTCAAACCTTAAACAGTAGAGTACTTAACAAATACCGGGTAAATATTAAATAACATTTATCATGTCAATTATAAACAAAAATTTATCAGAAATAGTCTGTACAAATATTTGTGCTCTATTGATAACATTTAAAAAATATGAATTTTTAGAAAATATATCTCAGCGACGAAACTCTTAAAAACTTACGTAATTGCCCAGCTATCAGGCTAAGACTTTAGGTTATCAGAATAATTTTTTTCAATTCAATTAAAAAAATTCAACTATAGCATTGAAATATTCTTAAAGGATAAAGCAGGAAAAAAGAGCGATTTATTCTAGGTGTACGTTTAGACAGAAACGACGTTGACTATATTTGAACTATAGGAATATAGCAGCTGGCTTGTGCAGTTACTCGTTAAATAAAAATTATGGCCATTTAAAAATTTTAATCAAGGAGTTAATTTTATACGGTTAACAAATTATACACAACAAAATTTTGTTCTTCTATCGTCCGATACAATGCAACAAATCATGCTCACAACACTTTGACTTAAGTTATATACATAAAATCGTAGGTTGTTTAAATTCTAAGTGTTTATATAATATTCAAAAATACAACCTATTAATTTAAAAAGTAGCGTTTTGCGATTGTCAGTCAACCGTTTTTGTGATCATGATTTTTTCATGATCACAAAAATGGTTGACAAAAGCATTGCATTGGATTGCATTGAAAATCCATCGCATTGGACAAAAAAGAACTACAACTTTGTTGCGTAATTATAATCATAATATTATGGTCTGAGTTTTTATTTAGTGAGGAACTGCACAAGCCAGATGCTAATTTCCAATAGTTCACCACATGTTCGATTCCGTCAGATAGTCCACATGTTTTTTGTGTAAACATACGCCTGGGGTCAAATAGCCTTTCTTTCTGCTCTATTCATAGAGCAATCTTTAAAGGAGCACTGTCACAAATCAAATTCCTATAACGCCCGAACCGGACTGCTCCTTTAATACCAAACCTACCTAACTCAACTTTGGTATTTAGAGTGCTCCACTACAAGGCTACAACAATTTTAAATTTTAGCTGAATCGGTTCAGTATTAAAGGAGCAGTCCGGTTCGGGCGTTATAGAAATTTGATTTGTGACAGTGCTCCTTTAAAGATATTATATAACTGTTTAAAATAAAAAAGTATTTACGAAAACAAATTGATAATCTTTTCATTAAAAAATAAACTGTCATTATTTTGATTGCGAATTTTAAGCATAACTTTGCTTTTAAGTTTTGGCGTCTTGAAAACCTTTGACTTTAATAAAAGCAATTAATATATATTGATTAAAATAAATTTTAAAAATAGGTTTATTTTAAAAGT
>JASAMX010028140.1:0-10874 GCA_030248175.1 Microlaimidae sp. YZB2_3
TTTTCTCAACCATGAATTTTAAAACTAACTTCTCTTCTTCTAAATATTTTAATTAGTGTTCTTATCTTGCGTTTTTCCTTGAAAACGCCATTTTTTTAAAAAAAAAATATTTTTACAGCCCTTTTAATGGGAGTAAAGACCCTCCTAACTCCCGAGACCGTGTTAATCTATGCCTGAGCTCCAGTGCATGACATATGGAAAAATACAGTACTGCCTGTATAAAAGTAAGAGACCAAAACCAAACCTTCTGTGGCAGTAGCAGTGTAGTTGTCCAAAGGATAGGATTTTCCTGGATAAGCTTTTCCAAAGGAAAGATGCTGAATAAAATGACTCGTATCAAACTAAATAAATTAAATAAATCGAAATTCATTGACTAATTGATTAAATTAATTTAATAAGAATTAAATTATATTTTTCTTCATTATCTAAGCTTTGTGCAAAATAAAATATAATGTTAATTATGTTATTTACAAGTCCAAGGTCGAATAAAATTATAGTTTTTAGATAGAAAATATTGTATTTACTACAACAAAAAAGTCACAATTCGTAGTTTAATCCGTTTTTAAGGCCCAAAATTAAGATTGCTAGGTCAGAATTAACCAAGAAACATGTTTTTTATTTAATGTTTGTCCGGCGAAATGCTCGTACTGATTTTTGTGATGCTTATGGGACTAGACGGTACGATTCCCATACGCGTCCCAAAATTCGATTTGACCGATTCTAAAGTAAAATACACAAAACATCTTTGTACACTAAATCGGACACGCAGACTATGTTTTGATGGTTAATTTTAAGATTTGACCTTATCGGAAAGAGTTATGAACTAATTTATACCCAAAAAATGACCTTTTTCAGCATATGCAATTTATGATGTTAATAAAAAAAATTGTAAACACACAAATTAAATTAAAAACTATGTTTTAACAATGCTAGAAGTCTGAAGAACTTAAAAATTTTCAAAAAAATAAAAAATTCAAATGTTACATGGACCACCAAAAACATGGACAACAAAATTTTTTTGGCTTTAAACGATAATTTAAACTTAGTTTTTCACCGATTTATTGTTCCTAAGCCTAAGCAAAACCTAAAAATCAAACAAATTTGTAATATAATTGATTTTTATTAAAATAAGTTGTTTTTCAAAAATGTGAATTTTTTCACAACTAAAATTTTATGGGTATTTTAACGGTTATTATACAAAATTGGTTGTTACCATGAAAAAAATAAAAGTATATTTGTAACTGCCGAACACTTGGTAATACGAAAAAAATAATATTAATTTGATTAAAGGCTTAATAAAAAAATTCTTAATAACATAAATTGTATATGCCAAAATAGGGCAATTTATGGTTATAAATCGGCTTATAATTCTTAATGAAAAACTCAAATCTTAAAAATAACCACAAAAACCATGTCTACGGGTCCGATTTAGGGTATAAAGATGTTTTATAAGTGCATTTTTCTTTAAACTCGATCAAATTGAATTTCGGGACGCGTATGGGAATCCTACCGGACTAGACTTGTACCCTTTTTTAACAGTATGAACTGAGTAGGGTATCTAAAAAATAAAATGCTATTTTTGATCATGTAATTGGTACCTCATTATCTTAAATATAATTCAATTCACTTTTTAAGGCCTGAAAATGAGATCTTCAGGTCAGAATTAACCTAAAAAAATGCTTTTCACGTTTATTTAGGTTAATTTTCTCAAACCGATTTTTGACTATACTAAGGATAAAACACAAAACTGATATATTGCTTTCATTAAAAAAAACCTTTGCACCATAAAAATATTATTTTTTTAAAGAGCAGAGAACCAAATATATTGTTTAATACTGGCTGTTTTTATCTTTTTTTATAAATTTTGCTGAAGTTCTCTTTACCCAAAACTACAACAACGCACAGCAAGAGCTAAAATTTTGGCTCCTCCTGTATCGAATCAGACGGCTGCATTAGAACTTGACCAGTAGGGTAACTAACTTAATTTCGGCCACTAATTTAGGGCGTTAGAAAATTGGCATATTTTTAAAACACAAAAGAACTAGCACAAAAGTAACTGGACTAATGTTGAATAAAGTGTTTTTGCAAAAGTTTTTTATTTTTGTTATTCTACATTATCAACATTTTCATACAAAAAGTGATTTTTTTTGTGTTTTTTGCAATTTTTGCTTTGTGTTTAAACTGCATCAAATTTAGAACGAAGCACAATATAACCTTAAAATATCTTCTATTTAGGGCTCAAAGTTGTAAATTTTCATGTTTTGATATTTTCTTCAAAATCATTTTGCAATGCGTTTAACTAACTGCGCATTTTAAGATTCCGTTAATTTCGGCCACCTGAAATTTTAGGTGAAAGAACCTGCCGTTTTTTGCTGTTTTTAAATATCATTGTACTACCGTATTTATAAAGAATTTTTTTTGCTCGTTTGACTTTGTTTTGACGTTTTTTAAGCCAAAAATAAAAATTGAACAAAAAATACAAATTATTAAAGCTTGTTTTTTTAAGGTTTTGACATAATTATTTAAAGTCTTGCTAATAACTATTAAAGTTCGCAAACGGGTAAAATTAAGTTATATGTACCAAGAACAATACCTAAAGGTAAATTTGCAACCTTTAGAAATTTTTATTGTTTCGTTTAAGCAATAGTTATGGCCAGTTTTTTGTAGGTGGCCGAAATAAATGGCACGCGCCTTAATTTCGGCCACTTTTAAAAAAAAGTTTAAACCTTCACTGATTTTTAAGCGTAACAGAAATATTAAAATTTTTCACTGGAATAACAAATATAGCTATTGTTTCATTTTTAGGCCAAATTTTGGCTTGATTGAAAAAGCCAGAAAAAACTTATTCAAAAAAATATAAAAAGATGGCCGAAATTAAGTCAGTTACCCTACATTTTAATTTTGCAGCAATTCTCAGGTACACTGATACATTCAAGTTTTGGAACTCAAACAAAAAAAACAAACACGTCATCCGACTTATGACGTTTATTATTGTTTGAGTTAAAAATGAGTCACAATTAGAGTTTTTTTTATCGATCCTACTTCATTTTGTCATGGTAACGACGATAATGAGAGGCGATTTTGGTATTTTTAGCTTTTTGACAAAAAGTGGCAATATGTGTTAAAAAAATAGTATTTTACCAAACCAATGTGAAATAAGATAAAACACTAACAAAACAAAATAATCATTATTCTTGTTTTATATAGAAATTATAAACTTACTTTATGTGGGCTAAGCATATGAAGATCGTGCACTAAAAATATAAAACTATAATTTACCACACAACTGCCAACAACTGACAAAAAATAAAATGAAAAAATTACAATTTCGCACTTCACTAATATAATTTCTGTTTTACGGTAACAGGGTTTCCAGCGCGCAAGGCGGAATGCTCTCCCTGACCAATTTTTGCAAATTTTAGGTAGGGTAGTGCTAGTGCATTTAATTTCGGCACTTTTCCCAATTGGGCATTTTTGATTTTGGACTATATCTTTGGTAATCCTGGACGGAATACGACGTTTGATAGCTCAAATGAGAGCTAATTATATGTAAATGACTGTCGTGAGCTTTTTATTTGTAATGTTATGATATTTTCATGTGAAATTGTATGATTTACAAAAAATAAAATTGTTACTCGTTTTTAGAACATGGGCATTTCATGATTACGCAATAAATTGGTTTAAAAATTAAACTGTCCTGGTAAAATTTAGTCTATTTTCCGAATTTTTAGTCCCCGTGGTTCTACGTTGCGTCTGTGGTGAGTAATCGTTATAAAATAAAATAGTGTAATTTCGGCACACATATTGCTGTAGGTAAAGCGGGTTGAATTAAGTGGTCGAGTGTTAAATTGTAGTTGTAAATATTTAAAAGACAACGTTGAAATGTGTGGGGGTCATAGCACAGAAATTAAACTCGATTAAGGGGGTCCTTTTAAAAAGTGCCGAAATTAAATGCACTTTTTTTCCCAAATTTTGCTCATCTTGATATCATTTGGCATTTTAGCTGTAACTTTTTGCCAGTTACACGTTGAACAACAAGTAAAAGCTTAAATTAAAGAAAACTGTCTGGAGATAATGATAGGGTTTTAAATTTTTGAAAATGATGATTTTTTGACTGAGAAACAATCGATTGTTTGTAAAGTGCCGAAATTAAATGCATACATTTAATTTCGGCAATTTTCCATTTTTTTAAGAACTGATTTAATTAAGTAAAAAAACAACTTTCGTAAAGTGAAACTTTTATGACGCAACGCAGTATCGTAAAAGCTTTAAAATGAGCTATTAAACATGAAAGTCGGGTCACACAGTGAAAAGTTACATTGGCAAAACGAAAAAGTGCCGAAATTAAATGCACTACCCTTGACTTTTTCCAGAGCTCTCCGACTTTTTTGAAAATTTTTTACATAACTACAAATTGTTATACTGTAAGAAATCCTGAGCTTTGAGTAAAATATTACAATCTTAAACAATTTACAAAAAAAGGGAGTTGCAGGCTTCATTTAAGGGAGGAATAGTTATATACACCAATACTTTGGGGGCTGCAGTCCCCCTAGCCGAATCAAAAAGAATAGCCCAGACCTTTGTCTTAGCAACAGAACCAGGATTTCAAATAAGTCTTAGAAGTGAGCCAATAAGTAAGCAACTACAGTGAGTTGCGTAGCCAGGATTTCATTTGGAGTGGCCCGGGGGAGGGGGGGAGGCCGCTGGTCTACCATCTGGAAACCATTTAGGGTAGAACACCACAGTTATGACGATTTTTATTAAAAGTTAGATATAAACTTAGATATTAATTTTTGTCTGACAAAAGTATAGTGCGATCGAAAGCTCGAATTATGATGTATCCAACGGTAATACTTTCATCGTTTACCGAATGTTTTATTTCGAGATATAGTTTGATGGATTTAAAGCTCAAAAAACAGTTTTTGACCATTTAAAAAATTTAATTCGCTCAGTTTTTCCTGCAATTTGATAGAAAATTAACTAAAAATAGGGGCCGAATTTTAGATGTGGTTTGGAGTAAAACGTAATTCAAAATTTTAAGAAAATCAAAAAAATCCATGTTTTTAAATGAAAAATCAAATTAAAAAAATCATGAATTAGTTTTTTAATCAAAAACAATTCAAAGTATTGATTAAACTTGTGTCTAACTATTTCCAAACTTTCATTAAAATCTGAGCAAATCAAATTTTTTAATTTTCATTTAAATTTTTTTTATTTGACGCCAAGAAACTACATGTCGAACCGTTTTTTTTAAAGTATCTTTTACGAGAGTGATCTAAGATGTGTCAGTAGCCGAGTAGTTAGAATGTCGGACTCGGATCATCGGACCCGTAGGTTCGAGTCTCCGCAGGCAAAATTTTTAAGCGTCGAAAAAAAATTTTTTTTTTATTTCTAACTTTTTAATTAGAAAAAGGTGTTCTTTATTGAAGATACGCTAAATTAAAAATGAAAATAGAATATTTTTGGTAATGAATTTTATTATAATAATGTATTTTTGACATGTATTTTCTTGGTGTCATTTAATGATTGTGGACAATAACAATTTTTTAAAAAAAAGGAATGTCAAAAATTGAATGAGCAGGTCAAATTACGTTAGTAAAAATTAATTAGAAAAGATCTGCCGTCAAAATCTAACTGCGGTGTTCTACCTAAAAGGAAGGCGCAGCCGTCTAAAACTTCCAGCGGCCAGTATCACATGAATTTTCTTCTAAGCTAATCATTTTAGACATATTAATACATCGTAAATTTTAGATCAATATTTTAAAAATATTCCTGTTCTGATATAAATTGTAGGTAAAACATATTTAGGTACGACAAACAATCTATAACTTTTTATAATATTAAGAAAAAGAATTCATTGGAAAAACAAACAAAAAGACAAATAATTAGCGCCGCAAACGCAAAATTTTTTATTAATCTGTTTTTGTATTTAATTAAATACCCTATACTTGATGTCCTAAAAAGCCAAATTCTCCATGACTCACGGGTACTCTTCCTGACCTCTCCCTAACTTCCCTGACCACTTTTTGCTCTCCCTGACTTGCTGGAAACCCTGTGTAAGGGGCAATTTTATTTTGGTAAACTAAAATAAGGCGCAAAAAGTAGTAAGTTAGTTTTCACAGATTAAAAACGACCAAAATTATTACTTCGATCAAAATTTAAAAAAACAAATAATGTATTTAATCCAAATTCTTCAAAGAGGTTGTACTCAAAATTTAAAAAAGCAAATGAAAAATGTATTAAAAAAGGGAAAAATATTTTTCACTAACACATTAGTTTTGTATGGGTAATTACATTATTTAAAGCTAAAAAAGGAAAAAAAAAGGTTTTTACCCACTTACGTTAAACCCCTTTTAGGTTTTTACCCACTACTTTAAAGTTTTTACCCACTTACGTTAAAATCGCATCCACTGCAACATGCCGAGAGAGACAAAGGATGATCAAATTGCCAGACTGGAGGCAGAGAATGCGGACCTCCGGAAAAGGCTGACGGATTTAGAGAAGAGATTCGCCGGGATGGAGGAAGAGCGAGCTCCTGGTGTCAATACTGACTTAGTGGCATCCATCTGTGAAAAGGTGTTGAATCGTCTACTGCCGATGATTGACAGTTATTTTAAGCGCATGGAGGTGCAAAGAGAACATGAGTCAATGCTGGTCGTATCTGGCCTACCGGAGAGCGATTCCTACGAAGGGGAAAAAGAGAATGTGACCGAGTTATTAAAGACTCTTGACAGTGGCGATTTGGGCGAGGTCACTCCTGTTGAGTTTTTTCGTATCGGAAGAGCTGGTGACCGGCCCAGGCTCCTAAAAGTTAGGGTCGTCAACAAATATATCAGAAATAGAGCTGTACGTTCAGGAGGACGACTAAGAGGGGTCACTAAATTTGATAAAGTTTATGTAAGACCGTCACTGAATGAGGAACAGCGAGTCTGTCAAAAGGAATTGCTTGGCAAACTTAGGGAGCTTAGAGAGCAGAACAAAAAGGTTTCGCTTCGGTATTCTGCTGATGGTGATCCCTTTTTGTTCGACATCACTCTCAAGGCTCCCCTAAATGTTTCAAAATAGGAAATTATGCGACTTAATTATCACTGTAGTAAATTAAAGCTTATACCTAGTATAAAAATTTTGTGTATGAATGCAAGAAGCCTTGTTAACTCCTTAGACGAGCTTGATGTTCTGATTTCAGGTGGTGATTCTAACTATAGTTTTGTTGACATATGCTTTATTTGTGAAACATGGCTCACTGAAACAACTACTAATGAAATGATCACAAAAAATAGAGAATTTAATGTTTATCGAAGGGATCGACAGCAGCAACAAGGAGGTGGAGTAGTCCTATTAATTAAAAATATTTTTAGAGTAGTTGAAGTTGAAATGGAGGAAAAGTACAATGCAATAGAACTAGTAGCGGTTGACATTATTCTACAAAAGTCATCTAAACTGAGATTCATTGGTATTTACAGAGAACCTAGTACTAGCAAAGAAAAAGACAATCTAATATTTGAGCTAATCAGGAACTTGACAGAAAACTTTGTAGGAACCATTGTTTTTACTGGAGATTTCAATCTGCCAGGGGTAGATTGGTCTTCAAATAAAATAACTTCAAACACGCAAAATGAAAATAATTGGTTTGAGTTTCTTATTGACTAGTATGTATCACTTGTTTACAACCAACTCGTGGAATATTTATCTGGATCTTTTGTTTACAAATTATAGAGAAATTTTCAATGTAAATATTTTTTTTCCAGGGACATGTCTATTGATTCCTAACAACAAAATATCCTTGAATCTCTGCCAAGCATTTTCTACTGTGCCACATTCCTCAAATAAAATTTTCCAGTTGATTGTAGATAAGTATAAACTTAGCATATCATAATCTGCTTTTAAAAAATCAGGTATGTAGTTTTGAATCTTATTTTTAGGACTGTCAAATAATTTAAGATTAATTTCAGATAAAATAGTGTCATGGTCTGATTGTGAAAAGCTGGGCGCAACAGTGACATTATTGAAAATTTCTCTATCGTTTGTAAACAAAAGATCCAGATAATTATTTCCACGAGTTGGTTGTGAAACAAGCTGATACATACCTAGCTCAATAAGAAACTCAAACCAATTATTTTCATTTTGCGTGTTTGAAGTTATTTTATTTGAAGACCAATCTACCCCTGGCAGATTGAAATCTCCAGTAAAAACAATGGTTCCTACAAAGTTTTCTGTCAAGTTCCTGATTAGCTCAAATATTAGATTGTCTTTTTCTTTGCTAGTACTAGGTTCTCTGTAAATACCAATGAATCTCAGTTTAGATGACTTTTGTAGAATAATGTCAACGGCTACTAGTTCTATTGCATTGTACTTTTCCTCCATTTCAACTTCAACTACTCTAAAAATATTTTTAATTAATAGGACTACTCCACCTCCTCGTCGCTGCTGTCGATCCCTTCGATAAACATTAAATTCTCTATTTTTTGTGATCATTTCATTAGTAGTTGTTTCAGTGAGCCATGTTTCACAAATAAAGCATATGTCAACAAAACTATAGTTAGAATCACCACCTGAAATCAGAACATCAAGCTCGTCTAAGGAGTTAACAAGGCTTCTTGCATTCATACACAAAATTTTTATACTAGGTATAAGCTTTAATTTACTACAGTGATAATTAAGTCGCATAATTTCCTATTTTGAAACATTTAGGGGAGCCTTGAGAGTGATGTCGAACAAAAAGGGATCACCATCAGCAGAATACCGAAGCGAAACCTTTTTGTTCTGCTCTCTAAGCTCCCTAAGTTTGCCAAGCAATTCCTTTTGACAGACTCGCTGTTCCTCATTCAGTGACGGTCTTACATAAACTTTATCAAATTTAGTGACCCCTCTTAGTCGTCCTCCTGAACGTACAGCTCTATTTCTGATATATTTGTTGACGACCCTAACTTTTAGAAGCCTGGGCCGGTCACCAGCTCTTCCGATACGAAAAAACTCAACAGGAGTGACCTCGCCCAAATCGCCACTGTCAAGAGTCTTTAATAACTCGGTCACATTCTCTTTTTCCCCTTCGTAGGAATCGCTCTCCGGTAGGCCAGATACGACCAGCATTGACTCATGTTCTCTTTGCACCTCCATGCGCTTAAAATAACTGTCAATCATCGGCAGTAGACGATTCAAAACCTTTTCACAGATGGATGCCACTAAGTCAGTATTGACACCAGGAGCTCGCTCTTCCTCCATCCCGGCGAATCTCTTCTCCAACTCCGTTAGCCTTTTCCGAAGATCCGCATTCTCTGCCTCCAGTCTGGCAATTTGATCATCTTTTGTCTCTCTCGGCATGTTGCAGTGGATGCGATTCTTGACTGTGCCGATTTAACGCAGGGGAAAACTCGAAAGAAATAAAAACAAGAAACAAAAACAAAAAAAAATAAAAAAATAATCGAATAAGAAAAAGGGAAAAAAAGAATCACAAAAACGACAAAAAAAAGACACCAAATAACAAAAACGAACAACAACAAAACCGAAAGAAAAATCTAAAAAAAAATAAAAAAAAAAAAAAAAAAATAAAACAACAATTAAAAATTAAAAATAAAACCAAACAAACACCAACAAATATAAAAATAAAAAATACACCAACAACACACAAAAAAAAAAAAATAATAATAAAAAAAAAAAAAACAAAAAAAAAATAAAAATATAAAAAACAACAATAAAATAAAAAAAATAATTATATAAAAAAAAAAAAAAAAAAAAAAATTTAAAATAAAAAAAATTTTTATAAAAACAAAATAATAAAAAAAAAAAAAAATAAAAAAAAAAAAAAAAAAAATATAAAAAAAAAAAAAAAATTAAAAAAAAATAATTAAATATATAAAAAAATAAAAAAAAAAAAAAATAAAAAAAAAAAAAAACATAATAAACCCAATAATACTTTTCTGCGTTCCTTTTGATTTAATGTAGAACACCTGGCGAGAGATCTTTTCTAATTAACTTTTACTAATGTAATTTGACCCTCTGATTTAATTTTTGACATTCATTTTTCTTAACAAAATTGTTATCGTCCACAATCATAAATAATGACACCAATAAAATACATGTCAAAAATACAATACATTAATAAAATTCATTACCAAAAATATTCTATTTTTTTCATTTTTCCTTTAGCGTATCTTGAATACTGAACACTTTTTTTAATTGAAAAGTTAAAAATTAAAAAAAAATTTTTTCGACGATAAAAATATTATCTGCGGGAGACTCGAACCTACGGGTCCGAGAATCTGAGTCCGATGCTCTAACCGCTCAGCTACTGGCCTACTGATGGTCCTTCCTTAAAAGCTGGTTTTATGGAAATAAAGTTTCTTGGCGTAAAATCAAAAAACTTTAAATGAAGATTAAAAAATTTGATTCGCTCAGATTTTAATGAAAGTTTGGAAATACTTAGACACAAGTCTAATCTATACTTTGAATTGTATTTGATTATAAAACTAATTCAGGATTTTCTTATTTGATTTTTCTTTTAAAAACATTGATTTTTTTAATTTTTATAAATTTTAAATTATTTTTTACCCCAAACCACATCTTAAAAATGCGCCCTATTTTTTGTTAACTTTTTATAAAATTGCAGCTAAGTCTGAGCGAATCAAATTTTTTAAATGGCCAAAAACTGTTTTTTTTAATTTTAAATTCATCGAATTATATCTCGAAATAAAACAACCGGTAAACGATGAAATTATTACCGTTAAATACATCATAATCTGAGCTTTCGATCGCACTGTAGTTTTGTAGGACAAAAATTAATATCTAATTTGATATCTAACTTTTAGAAAAAATCGTCATAACTGTGGTGTTCTACCTTAAATGGTTTCCAGATGGTAGACCAGCGGCCTCCCCTC
>JASAMX010028143.1:0-21064 GCA_030248175.1 Microlaimidae sp. YZB2_3
AAACATTAAGGGGTCCTATTATTTCTAGGCGCCCATTAAAAATTGGCTTATCTCGTACCATTAAAATCAAGGTGTAACTCAAACATAATGAGACCCCATTGAAAATAGAGATAAGCCCTAGATTTAAGGTTACCCCACATCTCGATTTAACTTTAATGGACCCTATCGAATAAGACGTTTGTGCTACTATTTTAAGCTAAAAATGACTGATATCATTTTTATAATTGATTTGATTAATAAAACAGACAAAACGTAATAATCCGGAAAAAAATTCATTGAAATATTATAATTATTATAACGAGTATTTTTTGTAATTTTCGATTTAAAAAGACTACGTACGTTTATTCTTGTTTGTGATCTTATTTGGGAAGATCGTTTACATCAAACGATACGAAATACGAAGCAAAGTTTCATTGTCAATAGCATTGTACTATTTTGCGCCTTGTTCCTTTTTTGCAATATTAGAAAAGCAGAAATTTCAGCGCGCTAATTTTTAAGTGCGCTGAAAAATAGTTTTTTAAAAACAATTAAACTAAGCAGAAACGCTTATTTTAGTACTAATCAATTTTAAACTCTTTTTTTGGTTTTCCTAAGCCTGAGCAAAACCAAAAAATCAACCTAAACTTCATCACGATATTTTTTTAGATTTTTCAGCGCTCTTAAAATTACGACTAGCTGGCTGAAAATGAGAATCCGCCATTAAAAAAATGGACAACGTATCCAAAATGATAGTTAGTCAAACTGTTCATTTAGTAGCAGGGCTTTTAACAGCTAATATTGATGAGTTTACTCAGTTGCAAACAAGCGCAGGTAGTTTTGTGCTAAAGCCTTGATATGATTGGTATACCACGTATCTATTATTTCGCTAAAAGTCTGTAACTTGAACGCCACGCGTTGCAAAACGTGCCATAATAAATCACGAAATCACCCATAATATGTAGTTTAAAATTAAAATTCAAATTTATATGATTCCATTTTTTTTAATATGATAAATAATTGAACGCTATTTGAAAGCTATGTCATTGCGTAGAGCTGAAACTCTAATTATTTAAGTTTAAGACTAAGCTTAAAAAGTGGTGGACTATCCATCAAAAATGTTCTAGAAATAGAACAGGAAACGGGGCGATTTTCTGCCGGGAATACTTTTTTAGACAGAAAGTGTGAGTTGGACATATGTGGACAGTAAAAAATTAGAACCTGCAATTGCTTACAAAATAAAAATTGTAGACCATATAATGATAATATTTTTTTATTTAGTGAAACAATTACACAACCCAGTTGTAGCTTTTTCATGGTCGCAAAAAATGACAAATAAAAAAATCATGTTCGCAGCATTCTGTGACCATCGCGAAATCGCCATGTTGTTTATATTTATAAGTATTCTTTTTAACTCATACAATTACAACCTTGTAGTTTAAAAAATGCCGATTTCGTAACGGTCAAAGAATGCTGTAGGCATGATTTTTTTTAAAAATATCCGTGCCTCTGAGACAATAGAAATTACACTCCACATACGTCCAACTCGGACTATAACCCACATGTTTTTCCTGTCTAATGATACTCCTCGGAGGAAATCACCCCGTTTGCTACTCTATTTTTAAAGCATTTTTAACGGTTATATTCTATGATATTATTATCAAATTATTTATGAAACTAGCATAAAAATATGGTGAAGCTTCGGAGCTCGGAGCTCTAGAAAAAATCACGATTAACTGCAACAATTTTATGTTTACAAAATTTAAGTATTTATTCTTTAGAAATTATAATGATCCAAGTCTTGCTGGTTTTTTCATCAACAACGAAAAAAGTTTAAAGATAAAAGCGATAAAATAAGTAAATTTATTACTTTCAAAAGTGTACCAAAATTCGAATTTATTAATTTTGCAACACGAGATTTTGTTTTTTTAAATATCAGCCATTTGGAAGAAAAAAAGGTTTAAAATAGGAAATACAAGCGCGTGTCATTCACAAAAACTGAAATAATGGGACCCATTAAAGCATAATGGGGTCCCTTAGATAATGGAAGCCTTATTTTTGTTTGAGTTACAGAAGAAATGGGGCTCATTATCTAAGGGACCCATCAAGTTATAATGGGGCCCCTTTTGTCAAATGGTACCTTTAACTTAAGCCCATATTTGAGTTACGTTAAACTTTTTCGTTTATAAACAAATCTTTTTTATAAAAAATGAAAGTTTTTGAAACAAAACGACAAATTAAACATTGTTTTGGATTTTTAATTTAGAAAATCAGAATAAAAATCAAAAATTTATTATACATGTAAGAAAAAATTATAAAATCAACAAAACTGCATTGTTAAAAAATCGTTGAATCTTGAATCTTTAAATTTTGAAGCGAATTTAAGATTTTCTAAAAAAGATGTTTTATTTGTTGAGAATTTGAAATGCACCAACTTAATTGAAACAAGTATAGAAAAATATTATTTAAAACTATATTCTTAAATTAAAAACACAGATTATATGAGGTGATAAAAAATACTTCCTTTTTTATTATCATAGTTTGAATGAATCACATTAGATTTGTACCGTCTACGACTGTCGAGTGTTTCAATACATACATTTTTATTTTCTATAAGCATAACAAGAACCCTAATTTGTTGCGAGAAAAAACGCAGGAAGGAAGGAGCTGTGTAAGATGGGGCTGGGAAAGTGTTTTAACATGGGCATTGAGTTCGTCTATTAAATTCTGAGAAGTGGGGAGAGGGGGCAAGCAAATTAATTGTTTATTTTTCACCGAAAGGAGAAGTGCTTAATACCTCCTTCCTTAATTTTAGCAAATTATGAGATAAAAATTATATAACCCCCCCCCCTGCTCAAAAAAAAAATTGATTGGATCAAAACCAAAAATGAACCAATTTTTTAGTGCAGTATTTAAAGCGTTTTCTTGTTTTTTACTAGCTTTTGTAAACTTTGAATTAACACACCCTATAAAAATGATTTTTTTTTTATTTATTAGTCAAAATATCTAAAGAGCAGCTAGATTTTGTGTTTTTAATTTTAAAACAAATTATTTTACATCCGAAGCGTTCATCTGCGCTGATTTTTCTGCACGATGATAATTTATGTATTAGGCTGTAGAATAATTTAAATATTGTTTTTGCTACAAATTAAAAATTTCTATTATTTTTCTATTGTAATGTTTTGCTAAAACATTGGTATTATTTATATGTTCTCTATCACAACAGTTTTTCCTGCAACGCCTGTTTGCTGCTGCTATTTGTGTTGTTTTTATTAAAACCAAAATCCTTCCAAAATATAATGCAGTGGATTTTTTTGGCTTTTGTAATTTATTGTTTTTTAAATATATTTTAAGTGACTTTATTTGCATTTTAGGGCCTTAAAGTTTTTAAAAAAATAAACATATAAAAAATGTTGAGAAAATAATCCATGGAATCTCCTTTTTATTATTTATGAAAACAGAACAAATATAGGAAGGAGCTCCGAAGTTCGGAGATGCCGGAATCATCCCCAGTGTAAATAGTTTAAAATGTTAATTTTTTGATATTCCTAATTACCATAATAACCCCTAATTAGTAATTTTCACCCGCAGAAAGTAATAAGTTTTTAAAATTTGATGTGTTTGTGATTTCCGGTTAAAAACAAAGTTTAAAATTGAGCAGTATTAAATCACAATGAAAATACCAGATTTTTCGTGAATCTCTTACATAACGAAGGCTGGAATTAACAATTTTTTGATTAAATGTGTGTTAGTAGGTAAAAATTTAAAAAAAGAGACTGAAGGGCAATGAGAAGGTCAGACGGCGATGATTGTAATCGGCATAAACTTATCGTAATTTTTTTAAACAATATTCTTTTCCAAAAATTCGATGAAGCTGCTGATAGTACTGTTTTTCTTGTCATGTAAGAATTTTATTTCTTATTAAACTGTTTCAGAATTATAAAATTTTCATAAAACATAATTTTTATTTAATGCATTTTCAAAATTTTAGAAATTTTAATACCGAAAACAAAAAAATAAATCTACGTTTTCCGGGATCATTTTCTTCCAAACTTCCAAACTTTCCTTCCAAACTGTGCAAAAATGCAAGAAGTGGTGTGTTTTAAAAGTCACACTAAAGTTGATGAAAAAATTATTATGGTCGGATTCTCCCCTTAATTAGAGGATAAAATACAAGAGGTGGTGTGTTTTAAAACTAACCACACCAAAGTTAGTAAAAAAATAATCTGGGTTGGGTACTCAACCCAAATCAGTGGACTATGATCCATTATTGTAGATGGGATGTTAACCGTTATTTAATTTTTAATAGCCTTAAGGGGAACAAACACTTGAGGTCCCCGTTTTTTACGAGAATATAAACATTTGAAATAAAACGACCAACTTCTACCAATATTTTTTCATAAAAAACTGAAAAATTAACAAAAATTAGGTAAAATGACATGTGTTTCCGTATTTTCGCTTCATATTTTATCTAAACCTTCCAAAACATTATTCAAATTTTTTTGATCTTACTGGATTTTTTATATTCTAAAAATTTATATTGTTTTAATAATTTATATAGTCAAACTGCTAAAAATAAGAAGAAATCAAAAAATCCCATAATAAATTTAGATCAACGAAATTCAATTTAAAAAACAAAACGAAGATCTAAAATTAAAGTTTTGGCTTTTTTACTTGGATTCTTGTAATAAAATATAAACAAAATATAAATAATATTTTTTATGAACGAAACCACCGAATACTTTTTGTGATCATAAAAAATTGCTGCAGCAGCTACCCCGTCGCTATTACAAGTTTATATATGCATAAGTCAATTTTATTTTAGTGACAGGATTTGGAGAATCCGGTCTAAATCCGTATAGATGGGACTGGGAAGGTATCGTAGGATCAGCAGTCAGCAACTTTTTTACATCAGGACTTGATGGTGTTTCTTACAATTTAAAAAGAAACGATTTATATGGTTATAATAATTATGGCGAAGGATCTTTTGAAGTTTTAACAGAAGCCAGTGAAGAAGAAACAGATAATTCTGATAATAGCGGGTCTTCTAGTTCTTCGTCAAATACAGGTACATCTGAAGGAGATTCATCTGATGACGGAAATTCAGAATCTGATTCTTCTGCAACTTCTTCTAGCGATGGATCTTCTGACTCCGGAACTGACTCTACAGGGTCAGAAAACACATCTGATTCGGATAGCACTTCAAACGCTACAGAAGAAACTGAAGAAAAAGAAGCAGACGGTGATTCAGAGGAAAATAATGATTCAAAGACTGATAATAATGAAACAGAAACTACAGAAGAAACAAATTCTAGTGAGGAAGAAGCAGACAGTAGTTCAGAGGAAAATAATGACGCAGAAAAAGAAAGTGAAGACGCTGAGACCAATGAAGAAACAAATTCTAGTGAAGAAGAAGCAGAGAGCGGTTCAGAAGAAAATAATGAATCAGACAGCGGTTCAGAGGAAAATAATAATGCAGAGACCGAAAGTGAAGATGCAGAGACAACTGAGGAAACAAATTCTAGTGACACAGATACCGGTTCAGAAGAAAACAATGGATCGGAAGCAGAAACAACAGAAGAAACAAATTCTAGTGAAGAAGAAACAGACAGCGGTTCAGACGAAAATAATGAATCGGAAGCCGAGACAACAGAAGACTCAAATTCTAGTGAAGAAGAAGCAAACAGTGGTTCAGAAGAAAATAATGATGCAGAGACGGAAAGTGAAGATACAAAGACAACTGAGGAAACAAATTCTGGTGAAACAGATACCGCTTCAGAAGAAAACAATAAATCGGAAACAAAAACAATAGAAGAAACCAATTCTAGTGAAGAAGAAGCAGACAGCAGTTCAGAGGAAAATAATGAATCTGAAAAAGAAAGCGAAGAAGCAGAAGCAGCTGAAGAAACAAATTCTAGTGAAGAAGAAACAGACAGCGGGTCAGAAGAAACTAGCAAAGCAGATACAGCGGAAGAAACAAATTCTACTGAAGAAGAAGCAGAGAATAGTTCAGAGGAAGATAATAAGGAAGTCACAGAAAATAAAGAAGCAGAAGCAACTGAGGATACTAGTTCTACAGAAGGTGGTGGTTCAGAGGAAAATAATGAATCGCAGACAGAAAATGAAGAAGCGGCAACAAATTCAGCTGAAAAAAAAACAGACAGTGGTTCAGAGGAAAATAATGAATCAAAAACAGAAACAGAAGAAGCAGAAACAACAGAGGTAACAAATTCCAGCGAAGAAGAAGAATCAACAAACCAAAAAAGTTCCTCGGAAGAAGACAATCAAGAGAGTGGTTCAAGCTCAGAAAGCACAGAAAAAACCAAAAAAGCAACCACATCTTATTCCATAGATGATAATCCGGTCACAGTAAAACGTGTGGCAACTGCAACACTTGAAAGAATTTTGGAAGACACTCTAGATGGTATTCGAAGAAATGGAAATCCGAATATGGTTGAAAAATCTTTTAATTCTCAACAGTTTTATCAAAACTATTTGCCTGAGAAAAAACGAACACACAATTTTAGACCACCCTTCTTTTCAACTAATACTCAACAAAGATTCCCATTTTTTCCAACTAGTACTCAACAAACTGAACGACTTAAGCGAAAACTTATGAGGCGCTATTTAAGACTTAAAAACTCTGACTTAAATGTTAATAATGAACAACGGTTAACTAAGCTAATGAACAGAATTAATACACTAAATAATGAAGAAACGGTATTATCTTCAGGTTCTTCAGAAAAACAGAAAACAATCAATAAAATAAACACTTCCAAAAGCACCTCCACAGAGAGTAATTTACCTTATACTTTAGTCCCTGATAAAGAAGTAGTTACTCCAGTAAAATCCAGTCTGTTAGGAAAGGTATTGGGTGGAGGAGCTGGTAATGGTTTATTGCATCAATTATTGCCAGTTTATAAAACGCAGCAATCAGTAAAACTTTCAGAGATTTTGCCAGCACCATCTTTGCTGACAGATGTTAGTTCTAAAAGTAAATATAAAGAATTAAATTCTCCTTTATTCCTAATAGATTCGGATTCTTTACATGCAATATCTGCAGCCCGCATTCCTCACAATTTTCGGGATACACCAAATGTTCAAATCAATTTCAATCAGCCTGTTTCTGTAGATGATCTTCAATTACCAAGACACCGTGGTGTGCAGGAATCCCACAAATCTATAATATCTACAGAAAAATCTTCAATATTTCGTGAAGCACACACCTCCGGCAATAAGCAGAAACAATCTCTGCCTTTAATTTTAGCACCAAGACTACTTCTAACATCCAGACTTCCAGTGTCACCTGTCAGTCACACAAGAGCAGACGACTCTACTCCTAAAACAAAAAATTCAGATTCCGAACTGGAAACGACCAAATTAGCATCTGTTTCAAGCAAAGAAAGTTTCAAGTCACTTGCCAGTCAAGCTAAAACATTGCGAAAAAGACTTTTACAAAAAGTTCGTAACAATTTTATGCGGCTTTTAGGTCGTGAAATCGCATAATCTCTTCTTCCACCACCTCATTACAGTGTTGTAGTTTCTAGTAAAATTAAACCTCCTCTTCTGATGGCGCAGAAATTATGCAGACGTTAAAGCGCTGAAGATTTTAAATTTTTATTCAGGTGTTTTGCATATAGTGTATTATAAAAGTTGTAATGTATTAATATAAAATCATTATAAATATAGTAAGCTTGCTTCTTATTTTTCGGAAAATAAAGATTAAGTAGTGTTTTTTTAAACTTTTACTAGAAAAACAATGCTAAAAAATCTACACTATTTCTTAAAAAACTCAGTTTTGATATACAAAACTTTCAGCATTTAGGGTTATATCATTGGCGAATCATGAGCGACTGCTTTTAAGCCTGAATTTAGATCAAATTATAAACTTAGTTTAAACAAGAATACATAATATATTATATTCTTGGTTTAAAGTTGTTTAAAAAATTTAAAAATAAGATAGTGAACCTTCGTGCACCAAAATTTTTCTGGGCCCCACCAGCTGAAACATTTTTACAATCATTTTTGATATAAAAAATTCATTGTTAAGTTGTATTATTATTAGTTTAATCAATCAAAGTTACGTAAAAAATAATTTGCATGCAGTTTAGTTGAAAAATTGTGTGTAATGTTTTTTGTTGGAAAAAGTGCTTAAGGTACAATTACAGAAATACACATTACGGAACGACCAATTAGTTGGTACCAACCATTGGCGTAGCCAGGGGGGTCTAGGGGGTCTAGGCCCTCCCTTTTGGGTCGGCAAAGGGAAAAATTTAGGGTTAGACCCCCCTTTTGGGTCGCCAAGGATAAAAATTTTGGGGTCTAGAACAGCCATTTTTTAAAAATTTTCTCGTGCTTCGCTCCGCTCAGCGCTCGATTGATTATGTAGTCTCCACTTCCAAATTTGTGTTACTTTGTTTTGTAATCTTGGTATGACCATGCTGGACCCACCCAATTCTTAATGTTTTAATTGGTCTCCACTTCCAAATTTGTGTTACTTTGTTTTGTAATTTTAATAAAACCACGCTGGACCCCCCTTTTGATTGTTATATAGCGGTATTTAAAATTTAAAGGTTAGGAGAAGTAATTTTAAAAACAATTTCTCGCACTTTGCATTGCTCAGCTGTAATTCAATGTACTCATCTTTATGTTTTTAGGTTTTTACTTTTAGGTTTTTAATGTTTTTGAAATCAAAAATTTTAAGGTATCAAATTGTTTGTAAAAAAATTTTTCCTTGTTTTATGGACTTATTTTTACTGAATAATAGGAAAATAATGAAGTATGTGACATAAACAAAGCAACAAACACTCCGCGCGAAGCGCGGAAAATTTTTTTAGCCCTTTTATAACGTTTAGAATTTGGACCCCCCTGGACCCCCCTTTCGGAAATTTTGTTCAGGGTTGGACCCCCCCCCCTTTCCGAAATTTTGGCTACGCCCATGGTACCACCAACCATGTTTATGCAAATCATTTCTTACATAACTTTGGATGATTGTTTATTGGTTTTTGAAACTGTATATGGTATGAAGTAAAATTTGTTAAACTTTTGTTGTGACTTGTCATACTGGTTATATTAATCTTAAATTATAAATTATATGATCGATTGTTAAGTTTACAGACAAAAAACAAGCTTTTTATGTGGTAGAATTTTAATTTTAATGGTAAATTTTAATTTGCCATTAAAATTCGGCCGATCTAAAGTAAAATCGATTATACTTTGATTTTGGAATTCTTTACTAAAAACTGGCGTCGTGTAAAAACAAGTAATCAAATAAAATCAAAAATAGAGCAGGAAAAACAAGTGATTTTTCTGTCTATGTTTGAGAAAAAAGTAAGCGAACCAATGGGAATAAAAACTCCAAAAAGTCATGCTCACATTGGTTTCCTTCCAATTACATCGCAACTGATACAATTTTAAAATGAAATGCTCAAATTAATTTTAAGCAATTTTGAGGTATGGAAATCAACGAGTAACAGGTCAGAAGAGTCATGCAACGTTAGAGCTATGTACTAAAGAGCCGAAAAACCTAAAAACCAGCTGCGCGAACGAAAGAGACCAAAGAGCCAAATGGGAGATAATCATAAAAAACACAAAAGAGCGAAGGATACAAAGAGCCAAACTTAAGGGCCTGTCTTTTTAGGACGATAAAACCACAAAATAGGAACTTTAAAGCCTTTGACTGCGCTTCGTTTTTAATAATGTTATATGGCGTAACTGTGCTAAGCAACACATTAAAAGGGGCTTTTTAACCATATTCGTTTGTTTGGATTATTTTAACAAGTTTTTCATTAAAACACATTTTAAAGGACTTTAGAGAAAAATTTTAAATGAATTTTTAAATCTTTTTAAATGACTCCAATATTTACGCGTATTTTTATTAGTTTTTACAAACAATTAAATATTTTTTTAAAAATTATATTTCTGATTGGCTAAACAAATTAAAAGTCGTTTACAATCGCAGAATTGTTACTTTTTACATTTTTATTTAAGTAAAATGATACGAATGCCGATTTTACAAATGTCGTATTTGTATTCTGATCTCCAAACTTTTCTCCATTGGATCCAATAGGGTTTGTTTGTGGCTATTTTGTCCCAAAATTTGCGTTCTTTAGTACTCGTGGTTTTTTTTGTCTCCAAATTAATCAAAGGCTGCTTGCTTTTTGTGTAAATAAACCAATTCCAAGTCGGGAAAAATGGCAATTTCGTGATTTTAAACATTACTGTATGAGATTGTTCTTTTTAAAATTTTATTTCAGTTGACTAAAATAAAAACGTACCAGATTTGGCTCGTCTATTTTTTTAGGTAAAAAACATTACTATAAACATCCGCAGAGGCCAAAATTTGTTCTGAGAATAATTTTGTTTAGAATTTTTTTGTTATCTTAGTTAAACATGATCATAATAGAAACATAAACGACAAATTAAGGTCTTTTTTTATTCTACAACTTTTTGTGTCTGAACATACACTTCTTTCCCCTTTGGTGTCATCGTGATGGACTGGTGTCATCGTGAAGGAAGGGTGTCATCGTGACGGACGGGGGTCATCGTGACAGACTGGTGTCATCGTGACGGACGGGTGTCATCGTGACGGACAGATGTCATCGTGATGGACGGGTGTCATCGTGATGGACGGGTGTCATCGTGACGAACGGGTGTCATTGTGACGGACAGGTGTCACGATATATGCTTTAAAACCCCTGTTTTTCAAGAAATTTCATTTTGCAGGCTGGCTTTCAAACACCTTTTCAATTTAATACCGTATCCTTGACAAAAAGTTGAATAAATCATGGGTGGCGCGGGAGCGCCACGGGGCGATTTAGCCCCGTGGCGCTGCGCCAACTATTATTAGAGAACGTGGGTAAATTTTGAAATTCAGAACCTTCTTCTTCTTTTTCTTCTTCTTATTATTATTATTATTCCAACGCTCCAGCCTTAAAAGCGATATGCCTCATTAGAAAGAAGAACGAATAACGCAACTTTCTTAGGAAGCACTTTTTTCATTTAGGTCCTTGTTATCGATTTATTGATCAAAATAAAAAATTTAAAAAATAGACAAATAAAAACTCCCAACCGCACAATAACAGCCTTTTGGCAACAATAAGGATTGTACAGACCAGACAACCAACATCCTTTCATAGAAACCGCACAAAAAAGCAGACGGGTTTTAATTGGTGGCAGAAACGGAACCAGTTCCCAGCGCCATCTGCTTCAACCGCGCGGAAAACGGCAAAAACAACAGAGTACTTTTTTTAATTCTTGCATTACTGATGACAAAATTAATTCAAAGTTTTATTTATTAAAAAAATAATAATAAGCGTCGGTGGCGCGGGAGCGCCACGCGCCGGTAATTATCGGTGGTGCGGGGTGCCACACTGCAATTTAACCCACAACACCGCGCCAACTATACTTAGAGAACGTGAGTAAATTTTGTAATTCATGTTTACCATCTTCTTCTTCTTATTATTATTTTTACTTTAAAAACTATAATTGCAATCATTGGCGCACGGCATCGCGCCAACTATATTTAGAGAACGTCGATAAACTTTGCCTGGAGCGCAACTGCACCGCACTAACTATAATTAAACAACGTGGGTAAATTTTGTAATTTAAATTTATCTTCTTCTTATTATTATTTTTTATTTAAAAAATATATCTCAGCACCGGAATGATTATAAACATATGTCATTGCGCACTTATAACTATAGTTTATTAGGCTATTTTTTAATTTAATTTAATTCAAAAAAAGTAGTAGACAAGCCTTGAAAAATGCTCTAAGAATAGAGCAGGAAAAAGGGGCGATTTTTCCCCGGGCGTATGTTTAGACAGAAAAGATGTGGACTAGTCTGAGATGGAGATTATGTGGACTATAGAAAGTTTGCATTTGGTTTGGTCAGCTGCTCACTGAATAAAAATTTCTACTATATGATAATGATTTGTTTATACATTGATCTAATCACATAGCATTGTTGCAATTTTTTTTAGTTTGATGAAATGTCAATTGGAAAAATCATACTCACAGCAATCTTTGACAAGCGCGAAATCGCCACTTTTTCAATTTGAAGGCTATATTTGTATGTGTGAGAAACAACTATAAATTTGAAAAAGTGGCGATGTCAAAGATTGCTTGTCAAAGATTGCTGTGAGTATGATTTTTTCAATTGACATTTCATCAAACTAAAAAAAATGCAACAGTGCTGTGTGATTAGATCAATGTATAAACAAATCATTATCATATGGTAGAAATTTTTATTTAGTGAGCAGCTGCCCAAACCAAATGCAAATTTCCTATAGTCCACATAATGTCCATCTCAGCCTAGTCCACATCTTTTCTGTCTAAACATACGCCCGGGGAAACATCGCCCTTTTTTCCTGCTCTATTCTTAGAGCATTTTTCAAGGCTAGTAACATAAAACAGAATAAACACTCCAAAAAAAAAGAAAAAATAACAAGGAATGTATCACTGTAATAAAAATTTATATTTTATTGGTGCATTGCTTTGACACAAATTAAACCAACCTAAAAAAGTTAAATTTAAACCCCCTTTTAGTACAAAAATACTGGCAAAACCAGCTAAAAAAGAGATTTGTATCAATTCGTCAAAAAATTAAGAACAAAAAAAAATCCCGCTCAATTAAAAAAAGCTTCGAATTTTGAACTCGGAGATGGTGAAATCAAAATCTTTCGGCTTACTCAAAATCTTCTACTCGGCTGTCGAAATTCCATTATAGAAATTCTAAACATCCTATATAAACTGTGTTTTGTCTTTAAACAATAAATTCTTAAAAGACGTACTTAAGCAACAAGAGCTACGATTTTATGTGTTTATTTTATCAAAATCACTAAATTGGAATATAATAGACAAATTTAATGACTTACTTTGTGATATTTTATTATTTACTGCCGTTTTTGTGATTTTTTTCATTTGCCACCTTTATTTTTTAGTGGCAAAAAAGGTCAAAATTAGATGCTTTTCTCTGGAGGTCAAATTTGTGTCATAGCGATGCGCGGATAAAATTTATAATACAGTGACAGTGATACATTCTGTGTTATGTATTTTGTTTCTTTGCCGGTACTCACAATTTTTAAAGTAGAAAAAAAGTATGTTAAAACTGGACAGAACGCTAATAAAGCAAACTATTATGCCAAACTATAGTTTTTAAAACTATGACTTCTATATGTTCTTGTCGTTATTCTGTTCATTTATGCAATACATAATGTTTGAAAAAAGGCAAAAAGCTAGACCCCCTGGGTTATAGACACAAAACCCCAAAAATATTTCTGTAGGAAGGGTATAGTCCCATATATTTTATAAACATTAATAAATTACAAACATACATAGACAAGTAAAAGATAGTTTTCTTTTAATAATATTAAGTAAAAAAGTTTTACATGAAATTTAAAACGAGTTATTAGCATAAATTTTTAAAAAATTTTTTAAAAAGCCTAGAGATAAAAATTTTTTTAAAATGTTTTTGATAAAAACTATCAATTAATAATAACTTGTTTCGACGCTTACATCAAGACAAGTTATTAGGACTAGCCCAAGGGGAGTGCGTCGTCATCAGTTGATGCTCCCCTCAAGCTTGACAACACAAAAAGAAATTTTAAATTTATAAATATATATGTTTACAAATTAATTATAAGTTATTTACCTGAGGCCTTGAATCTTCTATGCGACGTTTGCGGCCATCCATATTAAACTATATAAAAAATGGCAATGTAAACAAAAAGCATAAAAGAATATTAAAAAGCAAAATAAAAGGGTTAAAAGAGGTTTAAGTGTTAATTAGAGAGTTATTTAGAAAGAAGTTGAAATTGCAAAAAATGAAAATTAGAAAATTAGAATAGAAACAAATAAAGCTGATAAAACATTAATATTCTTATTCTTACATGTATATTATTATATGCTTTACAGAGTTATAACATATTAGAATCACTTTTAGCCAATTACACTTTTTATGATCTGACCGGATACCGACCGCACTTTCTTAATCCATTTACAGTGATGCCAGATGTCTTTAATATTTTAATTTTTTTTTCTAAACTAAAATCTTTTCAAAAGCTATTTTAAAAACGTTAAAAATAGCTTTAAAAATATAGATGGAATAGTTTATGTTTTAAAACATATTTTAAGGTTAAGAAAGCTTTTGGCTATTCATTTAAAAAGTTGAGCTCCAAACTCTAGAAAAAAAAGTCTGCGTTGATTCGCTGGAGCTGCGGAACATGATGTTTGGGTAACAGAACATCACTAGTGATCAGGATAAAAGTAGCTTTAACATGTTCAATTGTAATAATATCTTTAATTTCATACCCACGAGATTCTTGTAATTGTGACGTCCAGAAATACGAGGCCAAATAAAGGCAGTTTTTGGCAGAAAGAATGCGAAACTATTTGGTATTTTTAATCTTTTTGACTAAAAAGTGGGCAACACAAGATTTGAGCATGTAATCTTCAACCTCAGTGGCTCAGTAATAAAGTTCATTAAGTAATATGCCACGTGGCATCCTTCCATTACGCGTTGACTTTAACTTATAATTCACATCTGTTGGATTTCCTGTTTTTTAAACATCAGTACAACGGGAATGGTATTAAAGTATTACAATGTTAATTGTTCAAATTTTATAAGGAGCTTATGAAAGTTTTAAAATTTTCTTCTAAAAACCACTGTAATAACCGTCCTTTGTTGTAAAATACGACGGTTATCACATCGGAGTGACAAGTGACAACCCGTTCCCCGCAAATTTACATCATTAGGTACATTTTCAGTAACTGCGGTGTGAACCGGTTGTCATTTGTCCCCCGGATTTAAATTCGTCTTAAGACTCATCCTTTCCCTAATGCTTTCGTGTTAACACAGTAATGTTTAAATGAGTCGTAATTTTCATTTTTTTAAATACAACGAAGTGGTAGTAATTAATTGTAGCTGTTAATCGCCAAAAATCTAAATCTTGATGATCTGATCTAAATCTAAACCAAACGACAAAAATTTTGGCGTTAAAAGTTACAGTTTTAATTTTATTACAATAATTTTTTAAGTTCTGTGCGCACATTAAATATTTTGAAATCATGTTTGACCCAAGTTTTCAGTTGTGAAAACTTCATAGGGCCGTAAATTTTTTGACGTTTATAGATTCTTTTTATCTTTGTAATTATTTATTAATCTTAGGTTTTGTTATGTTGCGCGTAAACTTTACATTATGTGTGTACAAATTAATTGTGTCTAACTAAATAATTGCAAAAAACATGTCTTCTTGTCTATTATTTGTAATTAAACTTCACGGTAAGCTGTATTTTTATAAATCAAAAATTGTAATTCATTTATTGCTCATTTTGAAGCAGAAAATTGAAAATTATTATTATGATAAAATCAAAAATTGTTATTAAAAAAATTGGCTGAAAATATTTTTTGCATCAACTAAGGATTTCTAGCTTGATTCGGGCATAAAATTGAAAGTCTCTGGACAAAGGCTAGTGACCTATTTTGAGAAACAACTTTAACTTTTTTTTTATAATAATCGCATTTCAAACTTGTTTCCAATGCAAAACACGTGTTTTGTCTCAATGTTGGAAAGAAAAGAAAAGAAGACCGCGAACGATTAACAAAGTCACGGCGCAAATTTTGTCATTGAGCAACAATGGCAAATATTTCTCTTGGATTTGAGACACGGTTTTTCGCCTATTTAATCAATAAATGTCAAATGAACATAAAGTCGAAATTCGTCCGAAAAATTTTTCACACTTGGAGTCAGATATTTCTAATTTATACAAATTTTTTACATAACCTAAAAAATTACACTTTTGTTCAAAAATTCTACTGCTTGCATGCAAAGAGGTAACTGACAAGTAGACGCTTTGCCACTATGTCTTCATTATTTTCTATTTTCACCAAAACTTGTTATAAATTTAGTAAAAAATACGTGAATTTCTAGAAATTTTATATAATCACAAAATGCTGGGTATTTGGATTGTATTTTCATATTGCAGTTAGAACTCTATGATGTTTTTTTTGTTTTAACATACGCTTATGGCGAGATCTCACGTTTCTGCTGGAATCACAATTCTAAAGTAACACTTTGGGTGTTTTATGGTCATAAAATTCTCGTTCAAGGTTTAAAAAAACTGAAAATAAGTTATACCCAATAATTTATTCCTCTCTCTCTCTCCATTTGTATTTGTTTTAAATCTAAAAATCTACAAAATTGCGGAAATAAATAGTGATAATGTAAATAATAATTAAACGGATGCGATTTTTTTAAATTTACTGTATAGCCATATGCCTATTAACTCACGCCCAGGTTCAACCCTATACACATTCATTGCTGCAGAAAACAACGGATTTTGGAGCTATTTTGCGAAATTTTCAATCTTTTTGAAATTACAACTGGCACAATCTAATACGCAATACTGTGGAGATTGTAAAAGTTGCCATTTCGTCCGATTTAAGGCGCGTTCACACTTACGCTCTTACGCACAATTCACAATGCACGATGCACGATGCACAATGCATTATAGTGGATGTTCATACTTACGCAAAATGCAATACATCAAAACAAATTTTGAGCCAAAACTATCGTTAAATATGGTTTAAAATGCTTATTTCTCTTATTAAAAAACAAATTCTAACAAATAGCGTTGCTGCACATCCAAAATGACAAATATCTCAAATTAAACAATGTTCGATTTAGGGTCGATGGAGCCTTGGGAACTTGGAGCTGGAACTTGGAGCCAAAAATAGGGAACTTGGAGCCGTAAGTGGGGAATTTGGAGCCGAAAATAAAAATCGCTAAAACGTTTACCTAAGCCTAAGCTAAACCTAAATCTAACCTCAAACCAATTTTTTCTTAAAGGCTCCAAGTTCCCATTGCTCGTGGCTCCAAGTTCTCAAAAATTTCTCATGGCTCCAAGTTCCCACCTTGTGGCTCTAAAGACCCGTACCCAATGTTTGCATAAACAATCCTGAATATTAGACAGAAAAGCTAAAAAAACAAAAATATAAAACCAAAATCCCCTTGTTTTTATTTTTATTGCATAGAATTATGTTTTATGTTTTGTGAAAAACAAAAAAATTGTTTTAAATTTTATGTATAATGAAATTTCGAGTCGTTAGTTCAGGAATATTTATCATTTAAACCGTTTTTTAAGCAAAAGAGTTCTGAACGTGCGTACATTGCGGAAAAAATACTAATTTCCGAAGCGCGCTGCTACTCGCACAGCACAAAACTTGGAACGGCGTTCCAAGTCCGATAATGCATTGTGCATCGTGTATTGTGCATAAGTGTCAACGGGCCTTTAAGTACAGCTACATCGACAAAGGCCGATTTCACTAATGGGTCGACAACGGCGTCGTTTGAAAACATTACGCAGACACCGGTAGGCCTACCAGAAGAACCATACGATGGAAATAAAAAGCCACATCAAATACTCACTAAAGATTCTATAACGAACAAAAAGATTGTAAATTATGGAAGTAAGACATGTAAAATTCTACTACTTCGGACTCGGACCCTATTCTGTGTAGAACTATAATGATATAAAAAAAATGAGTATGTAACCCCTAGAAAACATACTTTTGAAATTTTACGATAATTATACCGTTTATTTTTTAATTAACTATTTTCGGTACCAATTTTAACCATTTTAATTTGCTAGCAAGCAGGTTAAAATGGTTGAAGCTAGTATAGTAATTATTTTGCAAATTTTAAATACGCATAGAGTATTACGTACCACCTATGGTTGGATCATATCTAGCTGACCGCAAAAATCAGAATTCAGACATGAGCGGACCAATTAAAATTGTGCGGTTATGACATTTTTAATTTTAAAAAAATGGTTTAGGGTCGATGGAGCCGAGGGAACTTGGAGCCAAAAATAAAAATCAATAAAACCTATACCTAAGCCTAAGCAAAGCCAAAAAAAAAGTCACATTTTTTTCGATGGCTCCAAGTTCCCTACTTGCGGCTCTAAAGACCCCGTACCAAACAAGTAAGAACGCAGAATTTTTTAACTCAGACTTTTTACAAAATATACAAAAATTAACCAACTTTAGCCTTAAAAAAATTTGCAATCGGGTTCAAAATTAAGTAATTTGATAAATAATTATTAAAATATGGGTTTTGATCTTTATTAAAATTATTAAACTGCTTTCGTTAAAAATTTTGAAGGGTTTTATTGTTAAATATTCGATTCAATACTGAAATTATCGAGGTCAGCTAGATTTTATTTGCCAATATGTAACCTAAACGTAAACCCAACGTGGCTGCAACAGTTGTTCGTTTGATTAAAATATGCCCCCATTAAGTAACCATTCAAATCACGAGAATCTGGCGTCAATTTATCAGCCAATTAAATTCGATTTAATACCAAGTATTTGTTTGATAAAGTGACGTCAGATTCTCGTGATTCGAGTAGTTACTTAATGGGGATATTTTTTTATCGAACGAACAACTGTTGCAGCTACGTTGGGTAACCTTTAGGTGATACGCAGAGTTTAAGTAACCGCGATGTATTTGACACACCACAATGGTCGGAGGAAGATAATCGCGTAAAAAAAGTTTTATTGCAGTGGTGCGAAGGTTTCACCGTGATAACCGGAAAAAGACCATCAAGATAACGGGTAAACTTGGAAAGACCGGTGGGTCTCAATTGGGAAGACAAGTTTTTGCCTGCCTCCTACCTGTCTCTATTAAAAATTTTGCTTCCTTCTACCTGCCTCTAACCTGCCCTCTACCCGCCTCCATTTAAAATTTAACTGCATTCGAGGCAGTTTTGACTGCCTTTAGCTTCCTACCTACCTCCAAGACTTTTCCTTTTTTTACCTGCTTCCGAAACAGGTTTTTCTGCCCCCTACTTCCCATCTTTCAAAAAAGCTTTAAGAATCGTGCTCACAAAACAGGTTTAATCCTTTTTTACTCAAATTTTGAGTTGTTTTGTTGTTAAATTGCCGAAATCAATACTGCAAGTCATCGAGGTCAGCCAGATAAAAAGTGCAAGGTGTCTATTTTTTTAATTTTTTTGAACTATAAAATAAGTTTTAGAGCCCGAAATCAAACCTTTTTTTGTCCTTTAGGAACTTTGGAGAAAGTAAAAACCGAGCTTAAATCATGAATTTTATAACCCCTCTAAACCTGCATAATTGAAGTTTAGCGAAAAAAACATTCAGACCAGGCAATTATTTCCAGAAAAAAAAACAACTCTGCTTTAAATGGTATTTAAAAACTTTTTAATATTATTTAAATGATTAATATTTAATTAAAATAAATGTAATTTTAATTATTTTTATAAAATTTAGTTGGTTTATATAAACAACAAATATCGACATAATCAAAGAAATTAATAAACTGCAATATTGTTACATTTAAGAAATTATGGTTGAATTATATCTGGCTGGCGCTTAAAATTAGAATGCAGACATGAGGGGACCAATTAAAATTGTGCGGTAATGACGTTTAAAAAAAACAAATAAGAACGCAAAAAATTTTTTAATCCACCTTTTCACAAAATATACAAAAATTAACCAAATTTAGCCCTTAAAAAAATTGCATTTAGGTTACAAATTAAGTAATTTGATAAATAATTATTAAATAACAGTTTTTAATCTTTGTTTTAAACCCGTTTTAGTGAAAAATTTTGAATATTTTTGTTGTTAAATAGTCGATTCAATACTGCAAATATCGTGGTCAGCTAGATTTTATCTGCCTATAATAAACTACAATACTGTTATATTTTTCTAAAACCGGTGATTTATTAAAACGTAATCTTAATCCTCGAAGTAATCGAGTTGACTTATCAGTCAGGCAAATAAATCTGCTATACCAAGTACGGAGTTACCAAGTATAAAATAGTGATTTATTTTAACACGCTGATACCAAAAATATGCTGAAATTTTGAAATTTCGTATAGCCTCAGTCCCGGATGCTAAACGCCGTTCCATACCCGCATTCGAGGCAATTTCTTTCTCCCGGAGTGTGGTCTTCCCTGATTGGTCAGCCAAGGAAAAGAAACTGAGATTAATTTTGCGTTCATAGGCTTTGAAATAAAGTTATCCGAACGTTAAAACAGTGGAAGTTATACATTATGTCACCTAAATCTTTAAAAACGTAAAACTTTAACAATTTTTCTACAAATTTAAATGAGGATTTTCGTAATTTATAAGTTTAAAAATTCTTTAAATGTTGCATAAAACAAATGTGGCAGACGCGTGTAAAACGTTAAGTTAGTCAAATAAACAGGACAAAGCTCTAGATTTCCTTCTGTTTTTAAAGATATATCTCAAAAACATTCTTAAATAATGTATCGTCGATAATAAATTAAAACTTGAAACGATTCATTAAAAAACACATTACGATAGTTTATTTTAAAGCTCGTTTTAACAGTAAAATTAATAGCATTGAATTTTTACAGGTATTTTAATAAGTCATAGTGTGTTTTTTTGCACGCACTGTTTGTGTTGTGTTTTGCATTGAACAGCAAATTAAGAAGAACTTTAAAAAGAAACAAACAAAGAAACTACCAGATACTGTAATAACTCAATATAAAATTATTGATATCTCTATAAAATTTGATGCGGCAAATACAACCGTTTCATATGAATTTGGAGCAGAAAATAGGAAATTTTGGTCTGGGGATTTAAAGAGGAGCTCCAGAGAAGAGCTCCGCTTCTCACGGAGCTCCGGAGAAACCGCCGGTGCTCTGGAACACTGCTTTATTTTTGGTACTGTTTTATAAATATTTAAAGAGTAATTTCATAAATAATTTGTCGGAAAATTTTTTAAATGTTTTTTTTCAGACGTGAAAATGTCAATAAAATAATTTCAAGTTCAAACAAGCTTGAAATTGCGCATGGGATTGCGCTCTGGAGCTTTTTCCACTTTAAAATTTCCGGAGCTCTAGAGCATTTTTTGATTAGTTTTATGACATTTTTTGGACTCTAAAATGTGCGTAAGTAAAGATAAAACGAAAAACACAATATTTAAGTTAAAGTTTATAATCAATATTTTTATCATAAAATCATTTTTAAGTGTAAAACATTATAGTATGCGTAAAATAAAGCCTAGAATAGTAAATAAAAACCATTTTTAATAGAATTAT
>JASAMX010028147.1:0-40874 GCA_030248175.1 Microlaimidae sp. YZB2_3
TGCACGGTCTGAAAACGCCCCCCATTTTATTGGAGGATTTGCCCCCCCCCCGTTTTTTTTGCCCCCCCCCCCCGCCAAAAAATGAAAAAGTACCCTAAAAATATGACGCCATTTTTGACCTATGATGACGCCATCATCGCGAATTTTTTGCATTTTTAGCCTATTTCAATGTATTTTAAGCCATTTTAGACCTATTTTTTACCATTTCCGCTTTCTTTGTCCCTTTTTTTCCTTTTCCCTTTTTTATTTTTGTCTTTTTACTCCTTTTTTTCTCTTTTTTTCTCCTTCCCCTGCTTCCCCCCCGTTTTCTTGCCACCCCCGTTTCAAAAAAAGTTGCCCCCCCGTGCCCCCCCCCCGTTGTGGAATTGCCCCCCCGTTTTAACCCCGGGGGGGCCGTGCACAGGTCTGATATTTTGGGTACACAATTTTGGTAGGATTCCCATACGCGTCCCAAAATTCGATATGACCGACCCTAAAGTAAAATACATTTATAAAACATATTCATACCCTAAATCGGACTCGTAGACTTGGTTTTTGTGGCTATTTTTGAGATTTGAGCTTTTCATTAGGAGTTATAAGCCGATTTATACCCAAAAATTTCCCTATTTTCGCATGTACAATTTATGTTATTAAGAAATTTTTTTATTAAGCCTATAATCAAACTAATATTATTTTTTTCGTATTACCAAGTATCTGGCAGTTACAAATATACTTTTATTTTTTTCATGGTAACAACCAATTTTATATAATAACCGTTCAAATACCCATCAAATTTTAGTTGTGAAAAAATTCACATTTTTGAAAAACAACTTATTTTAATAAAAATCAATTATATTACAATTTTGTTTGATTTTTAGGTTTTGCTTAGGCTTAGGATCAATAAATCGGTGAAAAACTAAGTTTAAATTAGCGTTTAAAGCCAAAAAATTTTGTTGTCCATGTTTTTGGTGGTCCATGTAACTTTCGAATTTTTAATTTTTTTTTAAAATTTTTGAGTTCTTCAGCCTTTTAGCATTGTTAAAACATAGTTTTTAATTTAATTTGTGCGTTCACATTTGTTTTTATTAACATCATAAATTGCATGTACTGAAAAAGGTCATTTTTTGGTTATAAATTGATTCATAACTCTTTTTGATAAGCTCAAATCTTAAAAATAACCATCAAAACGAAGTCTGCGTGTCCGATTTAGTGTACAAAGATGTTTTATATGTGTATTTTACCTGCGAATCGGTCAAATCGAATTTTGGGACGCGTATGGGAATCGTACCCACAATTTTTACTGTTAAGAAAAAAATTTTAATTAACCACTAAATTAAAATAAAAACTTTGTTTTAACATTGCTGGAAGTCCGGAGAATCTATAAATTTACAAAAAAATTATAAATTCGATAGTCACATGGACCACCGAAAATATGGACAACAAATTTGTTTTTGTTTAAAAAGCTAATTTAAGCTTATTTTTAATCAGATTTACTCTTTAAAATAGGGTACCCCCCTTTGAAATTCCAGATTATAAAACTGAAAAACGAAGTGTATATTCAAATTTTGGGCCCCAAAAAACCCTGGCAATTATTTGTTGTTTTTAAAAGTAAAATCCAAACTATTTAGAAAGTGAGGTCCCCCTAAATGCGGTACCCCCCTTTGAAATTCCGAGTTATAAAACCAAAAAACGAAGTGTATATTCAAATTTAGGGCCCCAAAAAACCCGTTTCCATTATTTGTTGTTTTTAAAAGTAAAATCCAAACTATTTAGAAAGTGAGGTTCCCCTAAATGGGGTACCCCCCTTTGAAATTCCATGTTTTAAAACCGAAAAACAAAGTGTATATTCAAATTTAGGGCCCCAAAAAACCCCTGGCCAATATTTTTTGTTGTTAAAAGTAAAATTTGAATTGTTTGAAAAGTGATGTCCCTCCCCTCCCCCCCCAATGGAGTAACCTCCCGCCTTTAATGTTCTGAATTTTAATAATAACAATTCAAAGCTATATTTGTACTTATACTTCCAGAAAACCCCCAGATGCTATTTTAGTGTTGGTTAAATATTAAGAGTAAAGTAAGCTTGCATTGGGGGCGTGATACCAGCAACTAAATGGGGGACTAAATGGGGGGTCGTATCCCCATTTAAAGTGATCGGGGGGCTCAAATAAAAAAACGAAGTTTATAATCGAAATCAGCAACTTGAAAAACCCCTGGAAACCCAGTTATGGCTAGTATGGTGTGTTTTTAAAAGAAACACCAGCTGTGGTGTAATGCGATTTATAAAAAAATTCGCGCGCGAAAAATTCGCGCGCGCGAAGCGAGCGTTTCGCGCGCTCATTTTTAGTAACTGCCAATTTTTACCAGAATGTCATTTGTCGAAAGTTTTTTTACCGAAGGTATTTTTACACAGGAATAATTATTGGGAACGGTCGACAGGACAGGAAGGCCGTGAGTGTTTCCGATTCTTGGAAATTTGAACGCCAGCACTTGATTGATCGCCGAGCATTAGACCGCCGCAGTACGGGTTGCCTTAAAACAGACGTTGAAACTCCCCGCCAAGGTAGAAACTCCCTCCAAGTATAAAACTCAATAGAATATAAAAAAATGTTTTCAATAAAATATTTAAACAAAGCAATGTTGTTTTAACAATAAACGACGAGTCAAAATTTATTTTTTTCCTAACTAAACCTACGCAAAACCTGAATTAAAGGAGAAAAAAGAGAAAAAAAGAAGGGAAAAGGGACAAAAGGGACAAAAAAGCGAAATTAGGTAAAAATAGGTCTAAAACGGCTTCAAATACATTGAAATAGGCTAAAAACTGCAAAAAGTTCGCAATGATGGCGTTATCATAGGTCAAAAATGGCGATCATATTTTTAGGGTACTTTTTCATTTTTTGGCGGGGGGGGGGGGGGGCAATAAAACGGGGGGGGGCAAATCCTCCAATAAAACGGGGGGGGGGGCATTTTCAGACCGTGCACAGGTCTGAAATATTGTCATTTTTTACCTATATTTTACCTTATATTATCAAAAATCGTGTTTCAATAATTTTTTAAAGTTTAAAAACGAGATCTTCAGGTCAAAATTGACCTATAAACATATTTTTATTCAGTATTTATAGCGTGGAAATCTCTAATCGATTTTTGGTACACGTTTAGTACCTGTACCCTGTTTAACATAACACAAAAAGCAAACAAATCATATCAATTACGAAGAACCGATTTTTTTTCAAATTTTTTTAAAAATAAAAAGTTTTACTCCTTAAAATTTCTGCAAGACTTTTGTTTTAAATTCATCGTAAACACCAAGACCAAACACCTGTGGTGTGTGGTATGGTGCGATCTGTGGTGCGATTTATGGAAAATTCGCGCGCGAATTTTTCGCGCGCGCGGAGAGAGCGTTTTGCGCGCTCATTTTTAGTAACTGCCTAAAAATACTATTGGGTAATTTCACATTCGGTCTAATTGACCATCGATTATTTTAGCTTGATTTTTAGGTTTTGCTTAGGTTCAGGAAAAATAAGCCCGAAGGTCAATCAGTCAGATTGTAAAATTACCCAATGGTATTTTTACCAGAATGTTATTTGTAAGAAAGTCAAATGTCGAAGGAATTTTCACGCTGGTCTGGTATTATTACGTGGAGCCCTGTCGATTGTCGTTCGTCCATACTTTAAAAACTTTGTCTTTATGGACATCGAAATAGCATGGAAGGATATTTAGAATGCAGAATTAATTAATTATTTTACAAATATTTTATTTTACGTGTTGTTTTATTTTATTTTGTTTATTTAAAGCCCGCCTTGTAACAATCCAACTTAACTAAAGGCGTGGCCCGTTTAGTTGTTCAGTGAGCAATAATAGGGGCTAAAAACAAACTACCATAAGTGATAAGGCTTAAGTTTTTTAAGAGAAATACCATTAAATAAAAAGGGAACGGGACAAGAAGTGTACTGGACACGAGGGTACTGGACACGAGGGTACTGGACACGAGGGTACTGTCCATGAGGTACTGGAAACGAGGGCACTGGGCACGAGGGTACTGGACACCAGGGTACTGGACACGAGGGTACTGGACACGAGGGTACTGGACACGAGGGTACTGGACACGAGGGTACTGGACACTAGGGTGCTGAACACTAAGGTAAATAGCGTTCACCACAACCTCGCAGCAAAAGTGATTCATTATGCAAGGGGGGACACGAGGGTACTGACGAGGAAAAAACATTTCCTAGAAGCCAAAGGAACAGCGAAGAATGGACTTAACCGCAGCAAGAATCTGTGCCACAACAGCAAACAGAAGAAGAAAGAAAAAACATAACTTTCCCGTATGAAACGGGATAAACTTATTGCATAAAAATAGTTTGTTTTACTTGTAGTTTGTTTGACTAACTTATAAAAGGTAGGATTATAAAAAAATTATTGAGAAGAAATAAAACAAAAATAATGATTTCATAACATTAAAACATTTTTGTTTGCCTATATTTTCGTGCATTTTTTAAAATAATAACTAGCTTTAAAAATGCTGAGAAGCTATGAGACGACTCGAAAAATAATAAACATAAAGGTTGCTTTATGCTTTGATTGTGCTGTCAAAACGTTTTTGTGGTTATTTTTCGTGGTGTGTAAAAAAATGAATTCTTAATAATACCTTTGGAAAAATAACCGCAAAAATAATTGCAAATAATTCTGCTATTAAAATATTTTAGTAAAAACATTAAAATACCTTGCAAAAACATTTTAGTAAAATATTTTCAGAAAAACAATGGAGAATCACGACGGTTAATTCAATGTACACAAAGGTCTTGAGAAGAATTGAGAGTAATTTGTATAAGACCGGAAAAATATAAAAAAGAAATAACTATTTACAACTAGCTGTTTTTTAGAATAAATGTTTTATGTTTAGTTGTTATTTTCGTGTATTATGATCTTGTTTTTTGTTTAGTTGTTATTTTCGTGTATTATGATCTTGTTTTTTCCGTTAACCAAAGTCATATACAAAGTATTTTAAAATCTTCTTAAGACCTTTGTGTACATTATTTAAACTGTCGTGATTCTCCATTGCTTGCCTTTTCTAAAAGTAAATAATTCGGTATTTTGAAAAGCACACTAATATTAAAATATTATGATAAAGTTTAGCTTATTTTTTGGGTTTTGCTTAGGCTTAGGAAAATAAAGTTTACTGTCAAATGGTGGGATTTTGAAGACTCCCAAAGATCCGTTGTTAGATTATTTTACTCACGAATATACTTAATTATAATTGCAGAAAATATCATAGATGAAAAATTTAACTTTTGTTTGTATGTTTTTGGGTTTTAAAAGCACATTGTTTGTCTTGTTTTAAATGATCAACGCATGTGTTTAAGTAAATTTCCTAAGCTAAAATGAACTAAAAAAGGCAAGAAGATATTTCTTAGATTTTTACTACTGAAATCTATTTTGTAAAAAGTTTTTCTTTCAAAGGTTTTATAAAAAAAAATTAATTGTTTTAATTAAGAGTCGTTGAAAACAGTCTAAATAAAAAAATGACAGCAAAAAAACTGCAGTCGATTTATATTTTCATACCAGTATATGTTTTAGAAAAAAAACAGTAATCAAATAACTTCTGACAATGGCGTTCTCTTTGGCTTTCTTTAAATAACAATGGCGTTCTCTTTCCACTCATGACAATTGTTTAATATTAATTCTTTGGTTTTTTGCAAAGTCAGGGTTGCTAAGCTTCAGAGCTTTGAAGTAAGTTTCAAACATTATTATTGTTTTTATCAAAAAGTCATTGTATAAATTGTGTGTTTAACGTCGTTACCTGTACTTTAATCTTACTTACCATGTCTCAGTTCTGTTTGCCAACTGTATAATCGGTTCGCTGTAGTGTAAATTGTAAACACGATGTTTTGATCTGGAATAAATTTTGATTGATTGATTGGAACTGAATGATTGCTTAAATTTTTATTCAAAAGTTTAAGTTTAGTAGTCAATCAATATCCCTTGAGTTAAATATTTCAGAATTTTAAGGAAAACAAAAGTATCTGGTTTATTTTTTATGGAATTCAAATAAGAGACCATGTGGTAATCATTAAAATTGAAGTTATTTATAGCCCTATGTCAAGCAGCCTGGGTTCAACCTCTAACTATTATGAATTTCGATTGTTTATAAGTGGCCTAAAACGGCTTTGATATAATAGTTATTACATGGCACTCCCCCTATTTTTCTTCCCTGAACAAATAAACCAGCCATGTCTGCTTTTAGTTTTGAATAACACGTCTGCTTTTAGTTTTGAATAACTCATTTAATTTAATTAAACCACGAGGAAAACCTCATGGTTTAGTTTTAAGAAATCGTTAAAATAATAGTTTGTGTTTAACTTTATTTTTAATTTCAGCATTTTTACTCAAGACTTTGTTTCAATAGTTTGTTTTGACGGCCACAGTCGATTTATAATATTTCCAACACTTTGAATACTTTTAAATATTTATTTCCATAGTCTTATCATAAGTTCATTGCAAATCTTTTGAAACCGGTTATATAGAATATTCGGTGAATTTTCAAAATCCCTACCGCAGTTTAACATGACGAAGATCGCTCAACTTTGACCAGAGAGTTTGAAAAAACTTTAAAATAGGCCATTACGATCAAGTGACCACTGATCGAGTAATATATGACTGGTTTTAATTTGGGTTGAACTTGCACTTTGTAAGGTTACAGATTTTAAAATAAACAAAAGGGCGTAAAAGTTTTATCACCTAAGTTTTCTAAAGTCGGCGGAGTTGAATCAAAATTTATCCCTTGAAATATTTAGCTTTAATATGCAATTTGGATTTATTTCCAGTATTGTGTTTTTTATTATTTTAGGTAAGTCTTTATTTATAAAGTAATTATAAAGTAATATTTTTGTAGAAAAATCCTAAGAAATCGAATATTTAAAAACGTACCGTTGGCTTTTGTTGTTTTGACACTTTGAACGAACTCACCAGTCGTAAATAATTGAGCGTTTATTGTCACTGATTGAGTGTGTGTGTGTGTGTGTGTGTGTGTGTGTGTGTGTGTGTGTGTGTGTGTGTGTGTGTGTGTGTGTGTGTAGAGCGGAGTGTGTGTGTGGCGGGTGGGAGATTTTTATCTGTTTGTAGGCTGTGTGTAGGCTTAGGTATAGGTTTTAGCAATGTTTATTTTTGGCTCCAAGTTCCCTCGGCTCCATCGACCCTAAACCACAACACTTAATAAATACAAGTCATATTGTAAGGTGTATTGTTCTAATAGTACGTTGTCGTTTAGTACAATGTTGTAATTGATGCTTAAATTACAGGTTTTAATTCTTAAAATTTTTTTCTCAGCCCAAAAGCTAAAAAAACAGATATAATTTTGTCCTGTTTTCTATCCATAACTCGATCGTAAATTTAAACGACACCATATATTGATTTAAACTCGTTCCTGTGATTTCCTTTTCCCTGCTTACAACCGTGAAACCTTTATAATACCACGGTGAAACCTTTGTTTCACGGTGGTGGTATACTTGTCTAACCATTGTGGTACGTAAACTTTAACGCGTTAAACTCTAGATATAACCTAGGTCGTATTAAATTTTTGTATGTGTGATTAGTGCACAGTGAGCGAGCAAATTTAAATGGTTAAAGCTCTACGGTAGTAATATTCAAATTTTATTCACGGATACTGTGCAATAGGAACGACCTAAAGGTAAACCAAACGTGGCTGCAACAGTTGTTCGTTGGATCAAAAAATTCCCCCATTAATTAACCATTTAAATCACGAGAATCTGACGTTACTTTATCAAATAAATGCTCCATATTAAACCGAATCTAATTGGCTGATAAAGTGACATCAGATTCTCATGATTTGAGTGGTTACTTGATGGGGGGAATTTTTTAATCCAACGAACAACTGTGCAGCCTCGTTGGGTTTATCTTTAGGTTAGGTACAAACTATATGATACAGTTTGTTGCGATGAAGTTTACGAACCACAATATTTAGCATAGTTAATAGTTAATAACAATACTTAACCACAACAATAGTTAACATAGTTAATAGTTAATAACAATAGTTAACAATAATTTTATAAAATTTAAATACTAAATTTTTATTAAAATAAAAAAATTTTGAAGGGGAGATACTTTATAAAATCTTATTTTGTTAAAAAAAATTTTTTTGTTGCCATGGTACCCCTTAACTATAGTTAACATAGTTAATAATTAATAACAATAATTAACAATAGTTAACATAGTTAATAGTTAATAACAAAAGTTAACATAGTTAATAGTTAATAACAATAGTTAACAATAGTTAACATAGTTAATAGCTAATAACAATAGTTAACAATATTTAACAATAGTTAACAATAGTTAATAGTTAATAGTTAATAGCAATATTAAGTATTGTGTAACTTTTATAATCCAAGTGACTTATGCAGTTAATGACCAACTGGTTACAGACCAGACAGATACCGTGACACCAGTATAACTACAATGTAGGTAAGTAGACCTGAAACCTAAACACGTAAGTCTTATTTTAAAGGCAATATATCTCCAAATTTATGTTCTTAATATTTTTAAAATTACTCGGCTCCAAGTTTTTTGAATTCCAAATTTTCTATGACCCATCAAGATTCGATTAACGAAATTGTTACGTAAACCAAACTCATTCAATCTTAGGATTGTTTGTTAGCAAAAAATCGGGAATTTTAGAAGTGTGTTTGTGAACAAATTTTAATTTAATATATTCATATTAAATTATAGAAGTAAATGGGTGTATTTACGAACTTGCCGGGCACGAATTGGAAAGCCGAAATAATACTGTAATACGGGCCAACAATACAGTATGGAGACTTCAAACTAATGAACACAAAGAAAAATATTTAAAGGTATACAGAACGATTCTCGGGCATTTTGGGGGCAGTCTACTGAAAAAATGTTTGCATTTTCCTAGCTAAGATTTTGTATGACCATCAATAAAAATGAGTGAACCGCAAAGTAAAATTTTGTGTAGTAATTGATTGATAGACCTGCAGAAACCTTACAAGCATCGGAAATGCAAACTATTTTTTTACAAAAACTGCACCTGGGGCCTATTTTATAAAAAATGCTTGTAATTAATTTAAAGCTGTAAATTAATAAACGCATATTTTATTTTTGTATTTTTAATTAACGAGTATACTAATAAAACTGCGTTTAGAATCTAAAAAAATTAAATTTATAAATTCCGTAAATTACAGTTATGTATGTATTTTTTAATTAATAGAATAAGAAGAAATTAAATGCGTTTATTAATTTACAATTACAAAGATCTTTATGCAATAGGCCCCTGATCATCCAAATTGATAAAATATTTTGTAAAAGTAAAAATAATTTGTGTTACTTTTTTCAATAAATGTGAAGAACCATACTGTTTTTTAAACATTAGATTTTGGGACTCAATATTTCAGTTAAAATTAGCGAATTTTCCACTCGAATCGCTCAGTAAATGCCAAAAAGTTGGGAGCAGATATTGGTTTTGCACTCTTGTCGTCGGGGTAGTAACTTTTTGTTTATGGAGAGGAAATAACGGTTTTAAAATTCTCGAGCGAATATGGCTAAATAAATTATACGCGGGATAAAACCAATAGGGAGTATGCACGATCTGTTATGGAAGAAAAATTTAAGCCTCATCTGGCGCGTTTTGGTACGGGGTCTTTAGAGCCGCAAGTAGGGAACTTGGAGTCATTGGAAAATTTTTGGACCTTTTTTAGGCTTCGCTTAGGCTTAGGTATAGGTTTTAGCGATGTTTATTTTCGGCTCCAAGTTCCCTAGGCTCCATCGACCTTAAACCCGCGTTTCTTACATGAGGTTAACTTCATTAAAAGTTGTCCTTTTTGATCTTTGTGAATCGTGTATGTGGCCCGTACATTTTGAACCCCTGGGGCGGGTCCACTAAACGCGTGCTGACAACGTGCTATCTTAGCACGTTGTTTAAAACTCTTGTTAATGTTTTAATTTCTGGGTTTTTGTCGAAAAATCTAACAGAACTTTTTGTTTACACGGCACGAATTGATATTTTATTAATTTTATACATATTTTTTGTATATACAAACTATTAAAGCAATAACCCCTGGTTACGGGTTAGCAAAACTCCTAACTACGGTTTAAGGCTTTATTAAATTTTATTTCAAACAAATATGCAATAAACTCTTTAATATTAATTTATTCTATCTAAAAAAGAATCCCATAAGTTTTCTCAAGAAAAAACCCAGAAATTAAAACATTAACAAGAGTTTTAAACAACGTGCTAAGATAGCACCTAGTCAGCACGCGTTTAGTGGACCCGCCCCTGACGGTAGGTAACACGCTCCCGAAACAGCCAATCAGCGCACTTATTTCTAAGGTAAATCACCGGAGTCTCCGCCTTTCCATCCGTGTCTGGTGTGAGAATTACAAATTATAAATGAAAGTTTAAGTTAAAGGTTTAATAAAAAGTAGATCATTTATATTTATGTACATAAGTTTATAAAAGAGTATCTAAACTCTGCGTTTATTTGCTTCAAAGGATGCGTTTCTTTTTTTTAGGTGACTTTCACGAACTTTTAAATACAAACATCAAAAAGTAGTGCTATTTAAATGGACGGTCATCAAAGTACATTATTTTAACGGCATGCTTCTTTACGCAATAAGTGCACACATTTTTTGATCCCTTTTTCAATTTTATTGGTTTACTTATTTTTATTTAATTTTAGCTTACTTTTGCTAAAATTGTTGAATTAGAACGGGTTGAAATTCAATTGAAAAACGAGAGAGATATCGCGGTTCTGATGTATGGAGTTGACGAAAAACTTCTTCCGCGGTTTTATGTAAGTAAGTTTTTTAACCGTTTTCACAAAACAATAATGTTGTACTCTAAAGGCTGGTTTATACATCGCCCAGTGTCCAAAGGAAAACTCCAAAAGAAAAAAACTGTAGAAGGCAAACTTCAAAAGAATTTTTTTAAACATGTTCACAATTTCTCTAAAGGAAAAATCCAAAGAAGTTTTAAAAAAGTCACTTTGGACAATTTCAAAACGTTAATTATTTTGTCAAAATTTTTTTGTAAACTAAATTTTTTTCAAAACTTACTTCAAACCATGAAAATAGTCTTACAAATACAGCTACAGTCGTTTACAATGTATTTAAAGCTTGAATAAACTTGAATAAGCTTGTCTATTGCTTATGTGTGCCCCTGCTTAGACAAAATAAAATACAATACAATACAACAACCAGAGTATTTTTCTTAAAAAAGGGTTATCCTAATATATTTAATAGAGGTATTTGGAGACATTTGCAGTGGAATAAAACACATTAAACACTTTTCAGAATGTGAAAGCTGGTAAAAGTCACATGTCCCACACGGATTTGCCAGAAAAGCCCATGGTACGCGGAATTCAGTTTCAGTCTTTTGGCCAATCAATCAACGCGGATGAAATCAAATTAATACGAGTAACTGCCTGTGACAAAGGTAAAGTTACGTTACGTGACACGACGGTCATTCAACTGCATCATAATGTCTCGAGAAGAATTTGCATATAACTATAAAATATCAGTAAAACGGTAAAAAACACTATAAAAATAAAACAGCCATCCTCACTCAGGAAAAGTAAGTTGATGTTGAAATAAAACTATACTCAAAGGTATGAAAAATGACTTCATGTACACCAAAAAAATATAATACTATCTTTTTATACCTTAAAATCACATTTCCACAAAGCTAGAAAATTGTATACTCGTATAATATAGCGCGCGCAGTTTGTCATCAGTATTAAATTTTTAAGCAGAAAATTTTTCATCTAAAAAACCCTGACAATATACAAACTACTGCACTTTGTGTAAATGGTGTTTTGAGTTATTTGTCTTCAAAAATCGAAAATAAGAACTCTAAGCTCGTCTATAGGCAGGCCGTCAAAATTTAAGTGTGCAATATAGGGCCATTTCTTTTGGGTGAACAACACGGAGTAACACAAATCGACAGAAATTGCACAATCCATAAATCTCACGTATTACAGTAATCTCACCTAATTTGCATACAGGATTGTTTAATTTGTATGAAAATTTGTAGCGCACCCTGATTGGTCGTTCAGTATAATGTTCAGTTCAGTAATAGTGCTTTTAAGAGTTTTTGCGCAGTAAACTAAGGTTATTCAACAGTTGCGAATGCACTTTTTAGATCTTAATCTCACTTGTGAGATTCAAGGATTGCACACACGTATTTATTTACAGCGTTAATTAAAATTTATTTGCCAATCTAACGCTAGTCTAATATTTAACACAACTTTGTCTTAAACTCTTACCTAAACAAAAAATATTTAACTATTTTTTTCAGTATTGAACAAAATTTGTGTAAATTTTTAGAATGCATTGAATCTAAAGGATGCTATGGGGAGTGTTTCAAAAGACATGAAAACGGATGCCAGATTTGTATATGTCCTAAAGGTATAAAAAGTATTTAAGAGTAGGCGTTGTGCGTCTGGCACTTCAGTTTTACCGTGCGAAATGAATACAAATAGCAAAAATTATATTTATTAAAGCTGATTAATTGTCTTTTTTAATTAATTAAAGCTTTGTCACTTAGCAATAGCAGGTATTATCTTAAAAAAAACATTAAAACATCGATTTTTGTCTAATAATAGGTAATTATTTATTATTTGGTTTACCGTAATTCTTGAATAATATAGTTTATTTTTTTAGAAAGTCCTTCGAGTGGCTGCGGAGGCTTAACGGAACGCGATCTTAACTATTTGTGGTGGTTAACGATCAAAGGAACCTACGATTGCCAATTCGTCGGCGGTTGGCGTCGAAATGTAAGTTTTCAAGCCAATAATAATAATAATATCTATACTGTGGCCACAATAAGTTAAATTGAGGTTTTTACTTTTCCCAAATAAAATATTTTTTTCCGCAATCGTAAAGTTTTGCCGCGTATTACCTTAAAATGCAAGTAAATATTTTTGCAACAAGTTTTTTCCAACTTTAGTTTAGTTTTACTTAACTTGATAAATATAAAAAATGTTACTATACAAGTGCAGTAATATAGATTTTGAATTATTTGTTTTGCCTTTTTTTACCTGTAAAAATAAGTTCGTAAACTTAACTACTGTGTACAAAGTTCCAAAAACCTTGATCACTATTTTGTCAAACTGCATTTTTTTAGTTTTTAACGCTGCTTTAAAGGTGCACTGTCACAAATAAAATTCCTATATATCGGCCGAACCGGACTGCTCATTTACTACCATAGCTGGATTGGCTCAGTATTAAAAGAGTAATGCGTTTCGGGCGATATAGGAATTTGACTTGTGACAGTGTCCTTTTAAAAAAGTTTATGAATTATTTTAATTTGTTCACTGGACCAGTTCAGCAAAAGCGTATTAATTAGGTAGGCATTTTAACACGTTGCCAAAAATAATTAACCTTAACCCACGCCTTATTATCTTATATTTTTTAAAATTATGCATAAAATTATCAACATATCAAAACAAAAAAATGTAATAAGATTTATTAAGAAAATATAGAAAAGTTGCGTTTTAAAATACCTGCTAAAATAGCACCTAGTTCACTCTCTTTAAATGGACCGCCCGTAGACGCACTTAAACACCTGTATTTTAGACGCAATAAAAATCTGAAAAGTTTAAATACAGCAAGTGACAAAATAATAATTTGTGCGTGTTACTAATTTTTTTTAAGTTCCATTTTTTAGACGGAAAACAACTCGAAAGACAAGTGCACATACTTCATGTATCCTCGGTGTAAATGGTTTGAGGGTGTCACTGTGCCGAGAACAAGACAAGAATGCGAGCAATTTTGCTACTAATTATAAAAAAAGACGTCGATACGGTATAAACCAGATGCAGTTATGGAGTAAATTGTACCGATATAATGATGTGTTGAGTTATTTATTATACATTTTAAAATTTATAATAAAATTTTAAATATTAGTTAAAACATATTTCTACCAAATACAAAACTATCAACCAATAATAAAACAGATTAATTATGACATTTTAGCATTTGTAACAATATATATAAATAAAAAAACAATCAAGCCAAAATATAAAAAAATAAAGTATTAAAGATGAATTCTATCAAGGTGAACATATTTATGTGCTAAAATAACCACTGGTTTTTCGAGAAAATATCATGTGAAGAGAAACACCTGACGCAACTTGATAAGAATTGTTTTTTTATTATTTTTATTTTCGCGTGTTCATTCTTTATTTCATCTTGGCGGCGAGCGGTTTCAGCCTGAAAGATTTCAACTTTAATTTTTGTATTATGTTTTTATCAGTAATTGTACGTTTAACAGTTTTACCCGGTTTTCCAACAAAAAAAATTAAGGCGCTTTGACAGTTAGATACGCACTTTTCAACCAAACAAACCGTATGCAAATTATTCCTTACGTGACTTTGGTCGATTGTAGCTCAATGTCAAATTGATGCTGACGATAATCGATGTTGACCCAAAAATAAAAATAACACAGCACTTAATTTGACAACGCTCTGCTCAAATACCAATAGGATTGTCGTCTTGGGAATTGAACGTTTAGATTATGAGAGTTGGTTAACTGTTTATATATTTCTCACCCAAGGTTTTATGTTTCTTGATTAGCCTGTTAAAAAAAACACACTGTCCCTTCATATACTCAGAAAAATATCTTTTAATTTTCTTTATTTTAATTAAATTCCACGCACGATTGTTGTCCCCATATGAGTAAGTAGATGACTACATAGTGTCGACTGTAATTCATTTTTTCACTATCGTTTGTGTTGAATTACTAAAGAGCAAAAGTTCTCTATGGCTGCTTTTTGGCGTTCCGGAGGTTCGAAACTGAAAGAAATGCGGACGCAGTTCCGATATTTTTCTACCATCGTTGGATCCGAACAAAACCTGAAATTTTTTGATCCCAATATATTTTTCCTATAATAATTCACAGAACAAAAATATATCAAAAGAAATTATTACGCCGATAATTTTGGCTTAAACAGGATTGGCTATTCATTTTAAAACATCACTAATAACAGTATTTTGATAGTTTATATACAAGCTGTTTTTGTTACAGAGTCAATAACTTAAATAGATGTTTTTAGTGTTTTAATGCTTTTTATCATGTTGTTTTAGTAAGCAATATAGTATTATGCGAATGGTATGCTAACATTTCAAAAAAAGGACCACCCATTTTTCTAAAAATGTTACAAATATTAGCATTATCAGGATTTTTTTTATTCTCAGGACTTCATGGGATTAGTATTACTTGGCTTCAGGTAACATTGTTGGCTATTCAAATTTACAATAAGTAAATCATGACACGTACAAATTTCAATTTTAAAATGAAAATTATAACACAACCGAAAGCCTTAAAATTTACATAGTCTCATCTTAAAGTAAATAACACTATTATATGTTCTTACTTTTTTCCAGGAATAAAATATAGTTTATAAAGTGTGATAGCTTCTTGCAATAATTCTTCACCATCCATATAATCAGGAAGAGTAATCCATATAAAGTAACCTCCCTGAAACACAAAAAATCTTAGCATTTACGCTTTTTTCAATTGGAAACGAAGGAGGGGTAGTTATTGGATTTAAAATTATGAATAAAATTGTATAAAACATCTTTCGGTTGGTAAGTGAGATCAAAGGTGGATATTACGATGATTCGAGACAAAGGTGTGACACTTGTGTTTAACAAACGCGGCCATGCGAAAAACAACCAGCGGACGGACGGGTGTCATCGTGACGGACGGGTGTCATCGTGACGGACGGGTGTCATCGTGGCGGACGGGTGTCATCGTGACGGACGGGTGTCATCGTGACGGACGAGTGTCATCGTGACGGATGGGTGTCATTGTGACGGACGGGTGTCATCGTGACGGACGGGTGCCATCGTGACGGACGGGTGTCATCGTGACGGAGGGGTGTCACGATAAATGCTTTGAAAACCATGTTTCTAAACATATTTTGTCTTGCTGGCTGACTTTCAAAAACTTTTACAATTTAATACCGTACCTTTTTTTTAAAACTCGAATAAAACTCGAATTTTTAAAACAAATGCTGCGTGAAAACCAGAATAAATAACACAAATATATTATTATGCTAGTATAAAACCACATTCATACAAAGTTAAATAATTTAAATAAGGGCAAATTTGACCTCTTTCAATATAAAAAAACCGCGAAAACAAATTAAGAATTTACATTTGTATTAATTTGTCATAAAATAAATTTAAAAATATGAAAAATATGCCTACAATTACTTAAAAGGACTATTTGTTTAAAAAATCACCAGGAACAAAAAAATTTTCAGTTTAATTTAAAAATGATACGTGAAAGAAGCAAAAGGATATGACATGCAAATGTACACAATTGTAGTTTCTTTAAAATAAGTATTCGTTATTTTCATTCGGGTTTTTTTTTTCATGCAAAAAGATATGAAATTAGATTAAAGAGAAATGAAATTAAACATTAATTTTTATGTTAGAAATATGCTTAGGCGAGAAAAAACACGACTACTAAGGGGTACGAACTTTTAGGACCCTCAAATGCGTATCCAGAAACCATCCACTGCGCTACCATAATTATAAATGAATTCGCCTAAAAGCGTAATATAAACGGCTGTTTGCAACCACCGATGTTTTCAGGCAATATTTTTACTTTTCTTTGGTGTTTTTGGAAATTTTTAAAAATAATGTAAACTGAACTTTATTTTGCATTAAAATGCCGACAAATCTGCGGTATTTTTTATAAAAAATGTATTAGTTTGTGTTCAGTTTTATTGTATTTTTTACTTTAAAAAATTACAAAATATGCATTTGTTGTTTTTTACAATCCATTAATTTGTAAAATATAAATTATATTCAAGGTTTTTAACGATTTATTCCATAATCCTTTGTCATTTTGTTTTGATTTTAGGGATTTTTTTTATTTGCACTTTATTATTATTTTTTTGAAGAAAAGGAAGAAGGCTCATTAAATACATCCAGTAAACATTTATCCCCCTTCGCTCGGTACTCAAAATAACTCCTGAATAAGTGTAGAAGAAACCCATTAAAACCTTAAAATATGTTTCAAAAAAAGCAAATGATTCTGTCAAACTATATTTCTTTAAAACTAAGTGACTTATGTTTTCACTGTAAAGCATATTCTGTATATTTATGCATTACATCTATATTATTTTCTTGAGAATGCTGAGCTAAGTGTTTGGAAGCCAGCCAAGAAGATTAAATAAATATCTTTAGAAATATGGTTTTCAAAGCATTTATCGTGACACCCGTCCGTCACGATGACACCCGTTCGTCACGATGACAACCGTCCGTCACGATGACACCCGTCCGTCACGATGACACCCGTCCGTCACGATGACACCCGTCCGTCACGATGACACCCGTTAGTCACGATGACACCCGTCCGTCACGATGACACCCGTTAGTCACGATGACACCCGTCCGTCACGATGACACCCTGTTAGTCACGATGACACTCCTCCGTCCGGTGGTTTTCTTTCGCATGGCCGCGTTTGTTAAACACAAGTGTCACACCTTTGTCACGAATCATCGTATTATCCACCTTTGGTGAGATACATTTTGCTTAAAGTTATTTTTTTTCGTCCCAGCATCGTTTTGTACGCTTTATAGTTTTGTTAAAAGCATTACACACACATGCATTTATAACTACGGATTTAAAATCAAGCTTACTTGGTGCATTTTAGTCAGGCCCCCATTAAAAAACACCAATGTTATAAATAAATATATTAGTCGCAGCAGAAACTCGAAAAATTTTGTTTTATGTTTAAAAAAAAAAGAAGAATTTCGTTTTACTTCTAGTAGGACATAAGAATTTTTTGCATAAAGGTAAATAAACTCAATTAAAAACTAAAAACCAACAAAGCATAAAAAACTAATTTATTTTGACATCGGGCAAAAAAACTGTAAATTGGTATTTTTTTGATTTTTTAATATTAGTTCACATTTCACGAGCAAATTTTATTTAAAGCAGAATACGCATTTTATTCGCTTAACATGAATTTGAAAATAGACAAACTTTGGGCCTTTCGAATTCGCAGAAACTTCCAAGCTTTTCATCCAATGTTGACAAAGAAATAGTCAGATTTTCCTAAACAACATAATCTACAATATAATGTATATATTTTTATTGGTGTTATGCTGGTTTTTGGTATTCTTGGCTCTTTTGTGTTTTTTCGGATTATCTCCTATTATGGTTCTTTGATCCCTTTCATTCAGGCTTCTTGGCTCTTAGGTCCCTTTTTTCGGCTTTTTAGTACCTAGCTCTAACTTCCCAACAGAAGTTTACGATGGAAATGAAACAGAAACGTCCCCTGGGAAACCTTTTGAAAATTTTAATTTCTTATTAATAGTAGTTTCATTTAACAAGTGTTATACTGGTATATCTTCACAGACCTGTGCACAGTCCGGAAATCCCCTCTACTTTATTACATAGATGTTTTGGGGCGAGGACAGAGGGGTCTACCCCCCCCCCCCTAGAGCCAAAATTTCGGACTCCCCACCTAGAAAAAATCATCCAGGGGCTCCCCGCTCCCCCAAAGCTCGAGAACGGTCCGGCCTGACCCCCCCCCCAGCGAGGATGACCCCCCTCTCCCCCCCCTCCCGACCGGATTAGAAGTATAATTTTTTATTTACTGTCAAAAACACGTTTTTTTTTAGTTAGAAAGAGTGTTTAAATACACTTTTTAAGCCTAAATAGGCTGTTTTAGTATATAAATATTAATTTTAGACCTAAAAACACTTAAATTTATTGATTTAAAAAATTTGTTAAAAAATCGGCCCACCTAAATTTGAAATCTCATACCCGAGGTCAATCCCAAGGTTGGTACACGCATGGGAATTGCAACTTATTTTGGCTTTATTTAAAAACTTCTAATTAAAAGTATATTAAATACACATGTATAAGATTTTGTTACCCAACTTAATCTAATTTTTGATATCAAAATGATATTTAATAAACGAGCTAACTCGGTTTACCTTGACCAATTTACCTTAACAATTTTTTTCAAAAGCCTAAGCTTACGTTTTCCTAAGCCTTAGCGAAACCTAAAAAATCAAGCAAAAATTTTGTCAAATAAATTTGTCGAAAGTTTTGCTTGATTTTCAGGTTTCGCTTGAAGCTTAGAAACAGGAAGCCGTAGGCTTGGGTTTTAAGGAAGAAGCTGTCAAAGTAAACCGAGTTAGACGAAACACGTAGGCAAGCGATTGAAGTTAAAAAATACATCACAAACACAACTTAAAAATAAAACTTTGTGGTTTGTGGTTTGTGGCAGGCTGCCGCCAGAGGTGTTGGCCGCTTAACGCACACCGATTCACCTCTCTCTGACAGCAGCACCTTAGTACATTACTATAAAAGGAGGGACTAGATATAAATAAAACCGAACTTGTGGCAGGTTTTTTGTAGAGGGTTAGTAGGGGTTAGTAGAAGTTAAAAAATACTTAATAAATATATTTTCTAAAGTTTACAATTTTAAGAAGTACAGATAAATTAGAGTCCCTATTAATTGTTTATACACCGGTGGAACTCCAGGCGTTTAGGCTTGACGCATTCTTAAACTTTAAAAGCATATTTTACATTTTGTTATTGCAAAATAATTGATTTATTTCAATTTATACCATATAAACTTTTGGCATAAACGAGCGAAAAAAATATAAAATCTTTGGAAGTACCGTATTGTAAGATTTGAAGACGGCAAACGAACAGCAGGTTTTTTCACCCGGAATTTCAAGGTGGCCGAATTTAAGGGAATTTAAAACTGCGCATTTATTTTGACGCATTGCAATTTTCTTTCGAAAAAAATATAAAAACATGAAAATTAACAATACTGAGTACTAAATAAAAGTTATTTTAAGGTTATATTTTGCCTCGTTTCAGATTTGATGCAATTTAAACACCGAGGAAAAATTCGTAAAATCACAAAAATGCACCTTTTTATATAAAAATGTTGATAATGCAGAATTTACACGAATAAAAAAGTTAGCAAAAACACTTTATTAAACATATATCCAGTTATTTTTGTGCTAGTTCTTTTGTGTTTTAAAAATGAGCCAATTTTCTAACACCCTAAATTGGTGGCCGAACCTAAGGCCCGAACCTAAGTCTGTTAAGGTCTATTCATACTTATGACAAAACGTCCTTTGGACAAAGTCCAAAGGACAAACCAAAATGTCCTTTGGACAAGCCAAAACGTCCTTTGGACCTAAGTCTGTTGGACGAAGAGAACGCTACTCAACGCCACAAGCCAAAGACAAACCCATCCCAACCTAGGGGGTCCAAGGACAAGTAGTATTAAGGCTGTTTCATACTTATGTAAAAACGTCCACGGACTTTTCCCTTTGCTGCCAAAGGACAAAGTACCCTTCCCATTGGACTTTGTCCAAAGGACGTTCGTCATAAGACAAAGACTACATTAAGGCTGTTCTACCTTATGTAAAAACGTCCATGACAAAGTGACAAAGCGTATAAACGTATGTAAAAACGTCCTTTGGACTTTGTCCAAAGGACGTTTTTACATAAGTATGAACCAGCCTTTACTTTTATAATTTTTGTAAAGTTAACCATAAAAACTAGGTTTTTACAAGAATAACACAGGAAAATGTCCGACTGTACACTAAATTTCTGACAAAAATTTTGCAAGAAATGTCGCACTTTCAAATCTCTGTGCGACTTTTCTCGCAAAAATCCGACATTTTCTGCTAGTTTTTCTGCGCTGCGATTTTTAACACAGTGTTAGTTTTCTTGCAGTGGGGACTGCGACTTTTTTTGCATTTAATACTGCTTTATTCGCACTGCGATGATTTTAGCACTGCGAGTCCAGCTGCACAAACGTAAATATGAAGCGAAGCGAAAATTTTGTGTTTAAATGAGTAGAATTCGTTTTTTTATTGTTAAGTTGTCAAACATTTTTAGTTTTAATGAAACCAAATAATTTTCTAACGTTTTAAAATTAATTAAAACAAATTTTGAAGTGGTTTACTCCATTGAAAATGTCTACCAGCGTCTGTATTTTTTGTGGTGCAGCCAGACTCGCAGTGCTAAAATAATCGCAGTGCGAATAAAACAGTATTGAGTGCAAAAAAAGCCGCAGTCCGCACTGCAATAAAACTAACACTGTGTTAAAAATCGTAGCGCGGAAAAACTAGCAGAAAATGGTGGATTTTCGCTAGAAAAATCGCACAAACGTTTGCAAGTGCGACTTTTCTAGCAAAATTTTGGTCAAAAATTTAGTGTACAGAAGGACATTTTCTTGGGTTATATATTCTTGGTTTTAATAATTTATATTTCTTAATGATTTTTTTGGCATGAAGAAAATATTTTATCTAATAACAAGCTTTTATTACAAACATTCAATTAAAACAAACTTAGTAAATATGTTTTACCTCCCAATACATAGATATTTTTTGTTTTAACATAAACAGCAAATACAAAATTAGCTTTAATTTCGGCCACTTATTACATTTTTAACCATACACGCCCTGTGTCAAAACAATGCGCGGATTGAAAATATGTTTATAATCAGTGATACATTCTTTGTTATGTATTCTTTCTGGTACTCCCAACTTTTGAAATAGACAAAAGCATGTTGAAAACTGACAGAACGCTAATAAAGCAAACTATTATGCTATATTATAGTTTTTAAACACTATGACTTCTATATGTTCTTGTCGTTATTCTGTTCATATATGTAATACATGTATATTATTTCCATAACAATGCGTGGTTAAGTTTTTGGAAGCTAGCTAGGAAGATTAAATGTCTTACACTGCGTCACGATGACACCCGTCCATCACAATGACACCCGTTTGTCACGATGACATCCATCTGTCACGATGACACCCGTCCGTCATGATGACACCCGTCCGTCACGATGACACCTGTCCGTCACAATGATACCCATCTGTCACGATGACACCTGTCCGTCACAATGACACCTGTCCGTCATGATGACACCTGTCCATCACAATGACACCCGTCGGTCACAATGACACCTGTTCGTTGCGATGACACCTGTCTGTCACGATGACACACGTCCATTAGGATGATACCCGTCCACTTGTCTGTCATGATGACACCCGTCCGTCACGATGACACCCGTCCGTCCAATGGTTGTCTTTCGCATTGCCGCGTTTGTTAAACACGAGTGTCACACCTTTGTCCAAGATGATCGTATAGACTAGTTCTAAATAAGCGTCTTTTATTGTACAAGAGAGGGTACAAAAAGAAAAAAAATAAAAATTTAAAAAATTTTTAGTTTTCTCAGTTTCTTAAGTTTAAACCTATACTTTATAAAAATTTCTACACGATGATATGTTTCACTACGTTGAAGTGTTTTAATATATCAGCTTGTGCTAAATAAATTTTACTTTTTTAATTAAACGTCACAATAGTTAGAAATCATCACTAAAATAGTGTTTTAGTGATTTCTAATTAGTAAAAATAAAGTTGAAATTTGTGCTTTGAAACTAATTTTAAACCTACAATGTACATCGTTTTTTTTAATGTTTTGGTTGTAAAACTATTCAAAATTTAAAAATTAATTTAAAAAAGTCCATTTCAAACTTGTAAATACAAACATTTTCTGTAATTGAAACATTAAAAAACTGGAAACCAGGTGCGCCAGCAGCGCCGTACGTATGAAGCGGCAAAAAACTAAAAATCCCCAAAAACTCTTTTTGCTTTTGTAATATTCAAAAAGTATTTAAGAAATTTTGAGGAGAAGGGGTAGAGATTTTGAATCAATAAACATTTGAAATCTTTTAACCGTAAAATCTACTAGTCGCTCTCTTTTCTCAATTTTCTCTCTACATATGATTGGCGCTAGTAGTTATTGTACCCTCTTTTTAACACTAAAAAACCCTTATTCAGAACTATTCTATTATCCACCTTTGTAAATTTTATGGAATATTTTTCAGTATTCAACTTAATATCGAAACAATGACCAATTTAAACTGTAAAATCTCAAAAAAATATAGTCAAAAGGTTTCACATTTATCTAGCGCCTAATAATTATCCTAGTAAAAGCGCCTAATATCTTTGTTATAATATATTTGATGATAACCTACTTTTTGTGTTAAATATTATTTAATTGGGTTCGCGGCAAACGTCGCTTTTACTTGTAGTATTCTTGGTGATTTTAATTTTGCGTCAATAGATTGGAAAATTCCTAAAAGCTTTGGTAATCTATGTTGTCACAAATTTTTGGAATCTTGTTTAAGTCTTTCTCTTACTCAATTTGTAAATGAACCTACGCGAGGAAATAACCTTCTTGACTTAGTGTTTACTTCTGTACTAAATATTATACAATCAATGTGCGTTTGTGAACCTGTAGCTCGCTCTTGCAACCATAACGCTATTAATTTTTCAGTTAATTGTTTTTTGCAAAAAAATCTCTGTAAAGCACACATGAAAAAAAATTTAAAAACGCAAATAAAACTACAATTAAAGAACATTTGTCTAAAATTAACTGGCTACAGATTGCGCGTGACTGTAAAATTGATGAAAACACTCATTATGTGCCAAAGTTTTCAGATTGTATTGCTCATGAATTAAATACATGTATTGATTTATAAGTCCCTAGCCATATAAAGATTAAGCAAAAACCAGTTCTTTCCAAAGAGACTGAGTAGTTTAAAAGCATGTAAACTAAAATTATATAGGCAGTTTAAAAAAATCCTTGCCTTAAACAAAATTACAAAATATGCGCCAAAGAGTATGAGAATGAATTAAAAACTTTTTTCTGTCAAAAAGAAAAAATTTGATCGGTTCAAAAAATTTAAAACGCTTTTATGATTATTTAAATTCTAAAACCAAATCTAACAACTCATTACCGCCGTTGGAAAAACCTGATGGCTCTTTTGCTGTTGAAGATCAGGATAAGGCAAACTTGTTAAATGCCTACTTTAGTTCTGTATTTTGTGCGGATAACGGCGATAAGCCCTTTTTTGAACGTGAAGCACCTGACAATGCTTCAATTAACGCAGTTAAAATCTCATATGCTAAAGTACTTAAAGCTATTCAAAAACTTGCGAATAAAAATTCTCGCTCTCCTGATGGCTTTTTAGCCATTCTCATAATACTAATTGATACTGAAATTGCATTTCCGATATCAAGATTGTTTGAAATTAGCATGAAAAATGGCGAACTACCTGTACTTTGGCTTACTGCGCTAGTAGTCGCAATATTTAAGAAAGGAGTCGTGAATAAATGTAAAAATTACAGACCTGTAAGTTTAACAAATGTAATATGTAAATTAAAAGAAATGATAATAGTTGAGGACCTATTATTGTTTCTTAAAAAAACATAATTTAATAACAAAAGAACAATACGGTTTTATGAAAAAAGTCAACTTGCACTCAACAGAATGGACTTATCTGTTAACTGTCTGTTATCTTTTAACTGTCTGTTATCTGTTGACTTATCTGCACTTATCTGTTCTAGAAGAATAGACAAAAACCCTAAACATAGGAGAACGTATTGATTGCATGTATATTGATTTTTCCAAGGTTTTTGATTCGGTTTCTCACTCGAAACTACTATTCAAATTAAAAACCTATGAAATAATTTATGAGTAGTTAAATTGGATCAAAGCTTTTTTGACAAACCTTACACAAACAGTTGTAGTTGGAAATAGCATGTCTGATAAAGCTGTAGTTACTTTTGGGGTTCCCCAGGGGTCTGTACTTGGTCCTATTTTTTTCTTATTGTACATAAAAGATATTGTAAATTGTGTAGTTGGAAGATGTAAAATCAAGCTGTTTGCAGATGATGGAAAATTTTATCATTGTCGTAAAGACAATAATAATACTGATTTGTGTGAAACTTTAAAAAAATTCTCCTCGTGGTCAGACTTTTGGCAGCTGAATATTGCAATTGAAAAATGTAATGTTCTGTCAATAGGAAATAGCTTGATACCTACATCGTCTTGTTCATTCAAAAAATACTACCATTGCTTCTGTAAATCATATTAAAGATCTAGGAATATGGATTACAAATGACCTGAAATTTTCCACTCATTGTGCAAAAATAGCAGCTAATACTTATTTCAGAGCAAGACTTATCTTGCGTTGCTTCAATACTGACAATCCTTTTTTACTTATACATGCATACAAAGTTTTTCTAAGACCCCTGGTAGAGTCAAATATTTCAGTGTTTAATCCATATATGATAGGCGATATCAAAAAATTGAAGAGAATCCAAAAGTTTTTTACTCATAAAGTTTGTCAGCGCTGCAATGTTCCATATAGTGATTATGAATCACGTTTAAATGCTTTATATCTTAATTCCTTAGAATTAACAATACTGACAATCCTTTTTTACTAATACATGCTTACAAAGTTTTCTACAACTCCTGTTTGTGTCAAATATTTCAGTGTTTAATCCATATATGATAGGCTATATCAAAAAATTGGAGAAAATCCAAAAGTTTTTTACTCGTAAAGTTTGTCAGCGCTGCAATGTTCCATATAGTGATTATGAATCACGTTTAAATGCTTTATATCTTAATTCCTTAGAATTATGAAGATTAAAATCTGATTTATGTATGGTCTACAATATAGTGTATGAAAATGTAGATTTAAAATTTGTAATTTTTTTGCTTTTGAAAATTTACGATATTTTACGCGTGGTCATACATATGTATAAATTAAAATCATCAAAGAAGTATAGATTAGCTTGCTGTAAATTTAGTTTCTCATAAAGATACCTTAAAATATGGAATAGCTTGCCTGAATGTGTTGTTTATGCAAAATCGTTTAAAGTCTTTAAAGTTTCGTTGACACAGTGGATTTGTCAAGTTTTTATCGTGTATTTAAATAAATAGGAAGTAATTAAAAAGTACTAAATGTACTTTTACTTGCCTTTTTTGTAGTAATTTCTTAGTGACAAAATTAAAATATTATTATTATTATTATTATTATTATTATTATTATTATTATTATTATTACATATATACGTCACATGCATGTTTTTTTATGTTTTAAAAAACATTCTTGTTTTTACTTTCGTTCAAAATAATGTATGAAAAACTTTTTTGTCTTATCTATCTATCTTATCTTAAATACAATTAGCCGAAATAAACCTTCAGCACAAAAATAGTTTTTTTAAAAGAACGACTAAGACAATAATTCTGAAATTTTGAACAGTTGTAGTTAGGAGTTTTTTTTTGTTTTTTTTTTGTAGTCATGAATTTCATTTTAAAATCCTTAAGGTAAAACGATACCAGTTGCGTATATAGGGGGGGGGACCGCCCCCCCCGGCTGGCAAAGCCGCCATTTTGTGGTCCCCCTTTCTTTTTTTTTTTCAGGCTACCCTAAAATCTGCAATGTATTTTTCTTTTTTTTTATTCAGCCGCACCTTTTGCTTATAAGTTACAAACCCCTTGCAGTCGCGCATATATTTTAAAATAAATTAGGCAATTATTTATATTTAAATAAGGTTGTTTCTTAATAGAATTAAGAAACAACCTTATTGGGATAGAGTACAAAATTTAACATTATATTAAATTAAAATATTAACAAACCAAGTATGTAGAGGCTGGGGGCACACCCCCCAAACCCCCCCCCCTGGCCGCCGCGCGTCGGTGTGATGCTGATACTACATTAACAATCAAATTGTGTAGGAATTAGGTTATAAAAATAGAAGTAAAACTATGACCATTTAAATCGCTGGAGACAATTTTTAAGCTGTTTTTAGTGCAGGTTTCAAAAAAATTTCGCCTCCGGCGGCTGAGGAAACCCCCTGCAGCCGGTTTGCGTCAGCTTGGTGATGCTACTAGAATAACGAATTGTATTGAAATTAGGTTATAAAACAGAAGGAAATCTGTAACTATTTGAAACGGCGGAGACAATTTCTAAGCAGTTTTTAGTGCATATAAAAAATTTTCGCTTCCGGCGGCTGGAGAGAGACCCCCAGACCCCCCGGCTTAGCTTAGCGTTGGCTTTGCGCCGCTACGCGGGGCAGTTACGGAGCTTCGCGCCGTAATACCCCGCCGATACATTGGCAAACCCCCCCCCCTCAGCCAAATCCTATATATGCGCTTGAACGATACAGTTGCGAAAATTTTGCCGATTTTCCCCAAAACACGTATTTGGGTTTTTTGGGAGTTCTGATTACGAATCCAACTTCCGTTTTTTGATTTGACCTCCCGCGGGGTGCTAGGGGGCGTTGCAACTCCTTTCCTTGGGGGGCATTCTGACTATATACCGGTTTTACCCTAAAACCACCCCTAAAAGACGTACTTGGGGTTGAAAATAGTATTGAATAATGAACACTCTTTTAAATTAAAAAATTAAAAAATTTTTTTTTCATGTGAAAAAATTTTCCGGGACTCGATCCTATAGCTACGAAATTCGAGTCCGACAATAAAACCACTCGGCTACTGGCCTATCTGAGATCATTTTGTAAAAGCTAGTTTTATTTAAAGGTTTCAAAATGTAGTTTCTCGGCGTCAAATAAAAAAAATTTAAATGAAAGTTTAGTCAATATATAGGAATTAGTTTGTTCCCAACTTTTAATACAGCAGTTGTACCATAATTCCGAGCCAGTTTTCAAATTTTTAACGAAATCTCTACTATCACTTTTTTATTTTTTTGTTTCAAAAATTTTAGCAATAAAAGGAAATTAAAAAAAACTTCAATAGTAGGGATTTCGCTAAAAATTTTTGTGGACATTCACATTTGGTGTATCTAACTTAAGTTTTTATAACGTAATATTAACTTTGGTTCTGTTAATCTGTTAAATTAAATAAAAACTGTTTTTTTCAACGAAAAAAATCCCTTTTTTCAACGAAGCATATCTCGGCTTGGAATGATTCACGAAAAATGTTAAGGATACTGAATTGACCGGAAAAAAATATCCTTTCTCCCAATATATAGTTTGTATTTGATCGTCACGTATAGCACGAGTTATACACAAAAACCTACATACAGGGTATCCTAACTGTTTCGTTCCATCTTAAGGGGGAAACTGGAAAAGGGAAACATTTTACTAGAAAAATAATTAATGTTTAATTTTATTTCCTTAATTTAGAAAACACACTTTCTTTATTAACCCTTTGGGATTCATCTCGCTGCAAATCCACCGAATGTATTCCGCGTCAGTGCTGCACTGAGTTAAACTTCGCGTCCAGATGATGCAGGGCGCGATGTTCAACACAGTGCAGCACTGGCGCCGAATACCTTCCTCGGATATGCAGCGGTTTTTGTGCAAAAAAATCCCAAAGAAATAATGCAATTGCTTTTGTTCCTTAACTTTTTGTGGATTTTTTTCGAAAATCCGTTTTTTTTATTTAGTGGTCTAAATTAAGTCAGTTACCCTAACAATTTTATTAAACTTACAACGCTAAAAAACAATAATAATACTATATTCAGTACGCTAAATTAAAAATTTATTTAATGGAATCAACTATCTGTTTTAACAATTGTTTTTGTTACAGATTTTCTTTGGGAACTTCAGTGTTGAATGACAAATGTCTACTGTTGACCCGAACATTCAGTTTTTCTCGAATACTTTCGCAGCTTTCGAAGAAAGGGCAAACTCTTCATTTTCTGATTTTGATTTTTTAGAACCACTAAAAGGTAAGAACTTTTTTATATAACTTAAAATGAAGACATAGAATATAAATTTCATATATATATTTATAAATTTCATTAAATGACCTATTGTAAATAAAAAATCATTTAAAAAAATGTAAAATTACTATATTACTAACAAAAACAAAAGGATATACCTTTGTATAATGGACGAGTATCTTAATTAAATGAAATTCGTTTGACAAAACTTCGAAGAAAGGAAGCTTAAGCACCGACTATAAACCAATATCTTATATCGAAAAAAATTTAAATAAACTATTTTAATCTTTTTAACCGTACTCAAATGACTACTGCAAATGACTCATTTTCAAACTGAAAAAAACAAGAGACTTTACATAATATACCACCCCTAAAAAACTAATCATCGTATCCAACTTATTTTTTTGCAAAAAAAATCCTTAATCATTTATTAATGAACGAAATTGGTCCAAATTTAGCTTTTGGCTACCTAGTAGTGTTATACTTTTTGCAAAATATTCTTAAAATCCGTCGGTTTTTAATATGACTAACTGTCTTTATTTTTAACTAAGAAACGCAAAGTATTCGATACGTTTCAAGCGCAGATTTTAGAATAGAATAGAATAGAAATGTTTATTGCACAAGTTACTAAAAGTAACAACAAAATACAATATTGAATTGAAAGTGTAAAAAGAAAACAACGATCAAATCTGATATAAATGATACACGTCAAATCTTCATAGTAATAGTGTAGAAATAAAACTAATAGTTGGTAGTTGCAAGGGCTAATAATATCGTAATTAACAAAACAAAAAACGCTTTTTTATTTGATATCCCAATTCGTTATTTTTAAAATAAATGCATGTAAGAATATGTAGTTGATTACTTTTACCGAAGTTTTTTTTAGTAAAGTCAAGCAAGACATTAAAATCTTAAGCTTAAAATTTGGTTGACTTTAAAATTTAGAAGCATTTACAAAAAATAATAACATCAATAGTTCCACCTTAGTTTAACCATAAAAGTCTAATTAGCTTTGTTCAAATAAAGAGCGTAAAACACATGCTTTATTTCAAACGCACATTTAAGCCCAATAAAGTGGTATTGATGGGGTATTTTTTTTCAATAAAATAAAAAATAAACAAGGGGGCTGTTTAATAAAATCGTTTGTAATCTTTATTTTACAAATCTCTGCCTACTTTTTGTAAAATACATGATAGACGGTTTATCGACTTAATCCAGGGCAAGTATTCAGTCTTTATAAAACGAATTTGTCTTCATTTAGATTTCAGCGATTTAATCCCGCAATTCAGCAACATAACCCAGCACAAACCGCCCAAGCGGCTGCTGTCGGATACGATCAAGATGGGATGGCTGGCCGCCGCTTGCGTCCTGGGTGTACCGATCAATAGTTTCGTGCTGTACAAACAGCTGCGGGAGTACCTAGTCCTGCAGCGCCAGAAGAAGTACGACCTGGGTCTGGCCTTTCTGCTGCAGAAAATCAACTTAAACGTCTCAGGCCTACTTATCGTTCTCATCTACTGCCCCGGCCACTTCTTCTGGCACTTCACCTACAAATGGCTGGGCGGAAACGGGATGTGCAAACTCATGAACTTCCTTTTCAACTGGGTCTATCATCTGGCCTCCTGCATCATCACGGTGATAGCAGTGGACCGATTGAGAAACATGCTCAAGATTAGGTCCGTACGCAAGGGTGGCAATGTGAGAGCGCTTTTGAAAAGCGGACCGGAAGTACTGCTAGTTGTAAAAGTAATTCTTTTTATTAAATACATGGCTGAAAGTTTTACACCGTCTAAACACCAACATTTCTTTCATATTTACTACAGACTTTTTTGTCAGACAACTCTTCGTTTATGCCGTTTTTCACTAATAAATCATATATTTTATTAGTTTAGTAACTATTAAGATGCTCTTAATTAATTTGATAATATTTATTGTCATATTTGTTGAGAAATGAACCAATACTTCCAAAAAAATTATTATTAAAACTTAAACAGGTTTTTTTTCAGTTTTAAGATAAAACAAAAATTTTACATAAAAATTTCATTTCAAATTTCTATATAGTTTGTTTAAAAACTATATTATTTTAAAATAATTTTCAACGTTTTTGTTAGTGTCACATTAACATTAATAAAACAACAATATTTAATCTATATATGTAATCGTTTTTTATGCTTCACATAAAGCTTTTTGTAAATTTTTCGAAGCAGTTTTATTCTTATGTATAAAAACTCATGTTAATAGGAATCGTTTGATAGAACGCTATTTGTTGTTAAACGCTTTAAAAAGTTTGCACTAAGAATTTAGAATAACGACGCTTTCGCATCACTATCAGCCAATGAAAGCTAAGCAAAAAACGCGGTTTGTTTTAAGTCTACATTTTATTTCTTACTTTGCCTGCTTTTATTTCGATAGAGAAAAATGTCAACTCGAATATCCCTAATTTTCAATTTGAGGTTCCTTAAAAATAAAATGCCATTTTTGAAGTTTTTTTTTTGTTTTAGACTTTGCTGGCTATCGCTTGGCTGTCTTCTATTCTCTTCAGCAGTCCCCAACTGTTGGCACGTATAGAAATTAAAGTTTCCGATAATTGGCGCCAGTGCTCTACTATTTGGGACTTAAAACGCCTCAAAGCCGTTAGAAACGGCGACAAATATCACAAATCTGAAAAAATCACTTTCCTCGTGGAAATTGTGTATTCCTGGTTTCATATCATAACAGTTTTCTGGCTTCCGTTTTTGCTGATTCTATTCTGCTACTCATTTATCATCATCATGGAATTTCGCTATTCTAAAACTGTACAAAATAAACAGAAGAGACCGTTGGAACCGGTGAGGTTGGAGCTCCAGATGATCAACCAGCAAAATCCTACTTTACCGGGTGAATCCAGTTCTACCGGTTCCAGTTTCAGCGTGAACAGTCTGCCCACAACGAAAATAGAGAGAGGGAACTCTTCGCCCTCCTACCGTTACCACGAGATGCCGCTACTGGGATCCCACATGGAAAGCACCAACAACGAAAAAAGGTGGCAAAAAAAGCCGGGGAACTGTTCCGCCGTTCCGAATTGCAGCAACGGAGTAATCTTGGGACGAAAACGCTCCACCACTATTTCAGTGACGAGTGCCGTCAGCAGATTGAGAGAGAACCAGAGAGTTTTGAAGCTTACCTCTGTTCCAGTGGGCGCCCGTGGAAGCCAGGTAGCCATGCGATTGTTGAACCAAGGGCGCCATAAAAGTAGGCATAGACGGACCCTCAAACGAGATATGAGTCAAAAGAAGTCGCGGGAAGCTCAAAGGGCTGAGGAACTGTACAGAAAACTGTTGAAAAAGTCAGCGCTTATAGTTGTGGTGTTTGTGCTCATGTGGACTCCGTACAATACAACTGCCCTGCTAATGCATTTTGATCAAACTGTTTTACTTTATGTTAATGAATATATGGACTGGATGAATAGTTTAATTGTGTTTAATGCGATTGTCAACCCTTTTCTTTATGGTGGGTGCAAGATGTTTTGGTGCTCTCGCCAAGTGTAATCGACACCTACCAATGGAAATCACCGATAACAATAACCGTGACATTATAACAACTTGTGATTTTTTAAAAATACCTTTTGTTATAAAGCGAATAATTTAATAGTGCTACTTTCTATTTCAGTTAATAATAACTTTATTTGAATTATACAAATCAAAAATTTTCTCCTATAGCATTTAATCTTCTCTAATAATAACGCGTTTTAATTTCAGAAGAGAATGAATTAATACTACAGCACCCTTAATTAATACTGAGCATTAGGTCTTAACTCACCTACTCCTACTCGACGCCAGAAGCGCTTACCAACTCCTTTTTAAATGCCATAAAATTTAAACCGAATGTTAAACTAAATAAATTACAATGTAACGAAAACGTATTAAATCTATTAACTTTTTAGTTCAGAATTAAAATTAAAAAGAATTGAATTATAATTAAATTAATGCCATAATTGTTTTCCACCCAATATCAGGTTAGATTTGTATGATTTTATGCGTGTACAGTTAAACTCATAAGTACTATCGCCGAGAGATACTGAGTTTTTTTGGCACAGTAAAAACTTCTCCACAGTATTATTCATATTCATGGAAATATTAATAAAGCAATTATAAAAAAAATACGGTACACCAGTCAAACTTGTTTCAGTAAAAAAAAGATTTTAAAACCTTGGTCAAAAAGATAATGATCAAGTAATTTATAATTAGCGATATTTCTCGACTTATTGCTCAGTTAATTACAAAATAGTAGGAGCAGATGCTGTTTTTGACATTCAAGCTCACCAGGGTCCTAACTTTTTGGTTACAAAAATAGGGCTTTAAAATGCTTTTGAAAATATGACTATAAAACAAAAATGCGCCGAGGATAAAACAAATAACCATACGCGCAGGAGTTATAAAAATAATATTTATACCACATTTGGCCATTTTTCCTGTGTGTAACGGACAAAAGGGGACAAGCCGGTATTGTGGGCCCTTTGTGCGCTACACGTGACATTTCTTTTCTTGTCTGAAAAGTAACAGTGGTTTTTCCCTATCTTTAAATAGCTCAGTTGTTATAGTAAGAAAAGGGCATGTAATATGCGATAATTAATTAACCTATTTGAGTGTGGGTTTTATACGACACACCCTCTTGACCTTGGGGTAAAGTCGGGTTATAGTGGAGTGGGGGTGTAGCAAGAGAAGGTTACTGGAATGTTTTTCCAGTATTCAAAAACTCTGAATCAAATTCCAAAACGCAAACTAATCAACTGATAGAAGTGGAGCTGCTGCAAGGGTTAATTAGCTTGGTTAAATATTGAATTAAATTGAAACATTAATTTTATGAGTGTAAAAGATAAGGTTGATTTAATGAAGCCAATGAGGACTATGGCTTGTACAAAAATGCTAGGTTGGGATTACGTAATGATGACTAATAAATAAGTGGTATGAGATTTTTAGATAACACTTTCCTGAAACGAGACCGTGTCGGGAGTACAGAAGAGGATGGGCTGAATTGTCCGGCCCATTCAAAAAGTTATTCAGAAATCTCTTCGGCTGATTTCTGGGGAAACAAAGTTTAAACAACAATCAGGTGTTATCTGGAAATTTCTTAATATTGGGGTGAAACATTACCGTGTTGGGTGCGAAAAATAGCTAGAGCTGAGGGCGATTAGCTCCGACAAAAAGTTGGGTGGTAAAAGTTCTCCACGTCCAGAACGTCTGTCTAGAAGAAGGGTTTGTATGGTTTAACTCTTACGTCCGTTTAAGGGTAGTTTGAAACCTCACCATGGAAATTATCCAAGGTCCAAGGTTCCAGCCTTTCCAAAAGGGGTTTGAATTGGGGACCGACACTGGTTTGACACGGGTTACACAGGGAGACGTTGACTGGAGGAAGACGAGGGTGTGCTTAGAACACAGGGATGGAGGAAAAGTTTTAGAGGAGATTAAGACTTTCAGTCTTTACAAAAATGGGTACTAAAAGGAACATTGGACAGCTGTTTTTGTTTTTCTGTTGTCAACGGAGGTGTTAACGATTGGGAATTAGTTTACGCTACAAAACATTAACACGTCAAGCGCGACAAAGAAATTAGTTGTTTGTTGAGGAATTCTCCAGTGAATTCCTCCTCAAAAAGTTAACCACAGATATAAAAAGCAATCAGGTTATAGAAGGCTCCGGGTACCAGTGGCTAGCGGAAAAGCTTATGAGCTAATTATGGAACATTAAAAATATGGGTGTGAAATTTGAGGACGGAATCAAAGGCTGAATGTTTCAGTCTATTACAAAAATGCTGCAAAAATAAGTAAAAAGCTTGGATATTTATGGATTCCAATCTGAGGAGTAATCGCGAGAGTGAGAAGGTTATGGAGGTGAAACCTAAGTGCAACGAGTTGAAAACTTAGAGACGATTAGTGGACTTAGCTTTGCAGTTAAGCCCCACAAAAAGTTACAACCAAGGTCTCAACCTCAAAAATGAAGTGATAACCGAGCAATTAAAAGACGATTTATGTTCACCACTCTCAGGTCTATTCCTTCAATGAAACATTAAAAATTCAAGTGAATTTTTACTGATTTTTGTAAGACAGAGGGATTGGAGAGGGAAACCACCGTAAGAATTTGTGTCGTATAGGATATTTATTGGTTACAATAATTGTGTGTGTAATACGAAGGTAGTTGCTTATAACTCTACCTATTCAGGCAGTTGTTTATACTTTAATTTTAAATTAAACACCCTGTTAATAAGTGCAATAATTGTGTGTGTAATACGAAGGTAGTTGCTTATAACTCTTTACCTATTCAGGCAGTTGTTTATACTTTAATTTTAAATTAAACACCCTGTTAATAAGTGTCGGCGTTTGTTGTTTAGTGTTTAAGTCTAATGTTTTTTAGTTATACTCTTTGTACCTTGTTTACAGTATAAAATTCTCATTAAACATAGCACACGTCGGTTATAAGCGTGTATTATTAATTCGCATTTTTTCAAAACCTTTCTGCCTCTAAATTTATTGTTTTTTTAACGTTTTTTTAAAAACAGTATATAATTTTTTAATTTATTTTTTTAACTTTTTGTTTTTGAAAGTATGAAACATTTACTATTTTGTTGACTGTAATTTCTTTTAATAAATGGTACAAACTTTTTGCTTTTGGCTAAAATTTTACTTTATTTTGTTTTTTACTTGTAATTTTATTTATTTGGGGCCTAAAAAGATTTTACTTTAGGTTTGGGGATCCATCTTTAAGAAAATTAGCAATATTTTGGTTAAAATATTGCACCCTCAGTTGTTTGTGTCGTCAAGTCCTTCCAATCACCGAATACAGTATTATTTGCTCTTTCGCGTGTGAGGTGCTTAAAGTAATATCAATCTATCAAAGTCACGTAAGAAATAATTTGCATACGGTTTGGTTAAAGTGCGTTCATAACTGTCGAAACATCTTAATTTTTTGTTGAAAAACCGTGCGAAATTTCTAAATGAACATATTCGGTTAATGAAATAAATATCATATAGAACGACCAATCAGCTGCGTGCCGACCATGCTTATGCAAATTATTTCTTACGCGACTTTGGTCAATATTTCTACTAAGTTACGCGGTAGTTTTATTAAAAATGCTAATGTAAACACGCTTATAACCAATAACACTAGTTTTCCTACTAAGCAATAGTAATGACGATTTTGTAATAGAACAAAATACAAATTAAAACATTGTTTAATATCAAAATTCGAAATGTTTGAATTGTTCACGTATTCATATTTAATTTTATCTTTAGTTTTAGATAATTTTAAAATATGCACGTGTTCACAACATTAAATTAACTATTAAAGCTATGACTGATTGTAAATTCAGAATTAAACGTAATAAAGGATATTTGGCTGATAAAACTAAAAAAATATATTCTATTAAAACCAGTTTTGTTATGATAAACGTTTACACTTTAATAAATTTTAAACGTTTACACTTTAATAAATTTTACAATCTTTTTATAGACAAAAAATTTTGCTTTTAGTTATAGTTATTACAAGTCATAAACTTCACAAAATAAATATTGTGTATTCCGTTTAGTCAAAAAGATTAAATTCGAACGACAAACTGTCCAACCCAGTCAAAGTTGGAATAATTTGACTGTGTTAATATTAAAAAGTTATACAAGTTCTCAATAAAGAGGATACATTTGTGTGCCTATTATAAGAAGCAATTTTAGTAATAATAAAAAAATTTTAAAATTTTTTTTATTGTATCTTATTAAAAAAAATTTAAATTCTAAGGGCGAGTATTGTTTCACGCACACTTTTCTGAACGCCAAAATTTAATCATATTGAATCCTGTTTCACATGTGGCGGATAGCGTTGAGCAGTTTAGGGTAAATTAAATTAACAATATTAATTCATTTCTTAAGTGGTCATTACACTCGCGTTCAACCACGTTTTCATTTCAATTTAAACATTTTTAAAATATATTAATGTACGCGCTGTAATCAAATTACAGTAGCCCACGCCTGTCGCCGCTCGTGTCAAAACAATCGCTTATAGCAGCATGTGCACTCCACGCGGTGCGTGGGCCCAGTGGGTTCCGTAATTATTGTTTTGCGCTTTTAACTTCGTGACCTGTCGTCTACCGTTTGAATTGGAACCCTTGTTGGCAGTCCCGGCATAGGTATTTATATTCATTACCCTTATTATATTTGAACAATACCCTTTTTGAGATGACAACTGCTGTAGTTTGTTGCGGCCAACTTAGGTAGGGAAAGTGTGTGTTAAGCGGGGAATTCACAGTGGCTGTCTGTGGATTCTCCTTGAGATTAGGGCGGCATATTCTAAGTAAATTGGTGGAGTGGCCACAAATTGGTACAGGTATTTTTAAATAAAGAACTTTGCACGTAACCTACTTAATTGGTAGTCTTTTTTATTTAAGGTAAAAGGTTACATAAACCCTCGGTGGAGTGTTGTCAAGGACACCCACCGCTTTGTAAAAATATCGTTTTGTTTTTCAATTAGGTAAATTTCTTAAAAATCAAGTATTAAAACATAATTCAAAACACAGCCTCTAACTAAATTAGAAAAAAGTAATCATTTATTTTAATTGTTTTGTTCTTTAAAAACCCTAAATTGTGTTCTCTAAAACGGCTAAAAGTATAGCCTTAGCGCTTCCCAAAGCGCTTTCTAAACATAGTCTTTTGCCAACTCAGTTAACTCAAACTGCTCAAAATGCGCTGTAATCATTTACTGCTCTTTTGCTCGCCGCAACGCGGTCCGTTACGCCTGTATAATTAGTCATAAATAAACGCTTTGTGTAAACCGTTATGTAACCTCTTATCGCCGTAAATAATCTGTCTGCCAACGCAGCAACCAATTCACAAAACACATAAACTAAGCACTTATTGCTTAGAACAAACTAAGCTTAAAATCACAACCAAACCACTTAATACAGAATCCCACATGACACATTAGAACCACGAAATCCAAGTCCTGAGCCAATCCCTCATTTTTCCCCTTAACGAAACGTTAAAAGTACTCTAGTAATTTTAATGTTTCATTAAAAACTAAACCCCGCATAAGAAATCCACCTAGCAACTTATGCTGTTCTTTCCCAGTTCGGTAGCTTCATATTTTTCAAGCACACCGTGGTTGAGGTCTTGAAGTAACTTTTTGAAGGACTTGAGCAAAGCTCAGGTCTATTATCACTGATAATTTTCAACCCCGTTACTTCAAGGTTTCAATAAATAAATTACTTTAGTGAGGCTACTGAACCCAACGAACTAATAGAGCTTACAGCTTTTTGCTGCTTAACTTTTTGTAGAGGTCTGACCCCTTCAGACTTCTCAAATAAGCTTTCAAAAACGTACTGGTATTTTTAATGTTTCAGACGCAGTCCCTTACCCACTGCTAATTAAGCTGCCGCTAACCTTTACTTCTCTTCCAATATTCGGAAGATTCATTCAAGATTTTAGCCCTAACTTTTCTAAAGGAGCGAGGCCCATATCGCTCTTATTTCTTTGTAGCCCCAACAGGGTAATGTTTTACCGTAGTAATTAGTGTAAAACTGTATTTCCTAAATTGGATATGGTCCTCACTCAGCAATTTGGCAGCATTTGGATTCATCGTCTTGTTTGTGGAGATATTTGAGAGGGAATTCCAAAAGAATTCCTCCTTTTTCTCAACCTCCCTTACGGTAACCCCCTTTTTGTGAACCGACTTGACCCCCCCCCCCCGGGCAAGAGGGTGTGTAATGTGTGCCCCTCTTTGCAAGGTCAAACACTGAAGGTTAAACGTGCAAACTTCTTTATAGTGTATAATTCCGACTGAGCTAAATTAAGGAAAGTGCCGTATAGGTTTTCATAATAAGTGTGATAAGTAAATCCTGTGTACCGGGCCGCAAGACCCTCAATTACCGGCTTGACCCTTGTGCGCCCGCTACACACACAATTATTTAGTCTGGATGTGAAATATAAACTTCCAAAATCATTAATGGGATAAAGTAACCACATTGTCTTACTAATGTTCCGATAATGTTATTCTCATAAACTTCAGGTCAATTCTAATAGTTTTATTTATTTTAAACAACAGTAATTAAAGTTATGTTCGAAAATCTATTCATTTTAGCCAACAAACGGTTTAAACGTGTTGTTACTCAAGTTGCCACCACTTGCACAGAAATTTACTAATCATAAACATTTTGTTTATGAAAGTTTTCTTTATATTATTTATGTGCCCCATGCATTCATTACATGATTGATACTATCGTAATAATACTATCTAAATAGTAAAAGTTGGCACTTAAAATTTTAAATTTTCGTTCCATATGGAGTAATTTCATACAATGTAATTATAACTGTTAAAATAAGGTATATAATCTATATTTGTTATTTGTTATATTTGTTATTTTCGCTAATAATTTTTACCGGTTCTATTGTAAATACTTCCATTTAATCCTGCGAATCATCTAGGTCAGCTAAATTTGATTTGTCTATAAGTCATTTTAAGAGCAGTTAACAGAAATTATAAAACCTATAAAAAAATTTTATATTAACACAAATTTATTTTGCAACTTTTAATAGTCAATAAACTATTAAAAAAAAGTAGCTTGTTAATTAAAATGTTTAGAAATACCGACAATTTCTCATGACTCCTTGTTTTATAGGTTTGGTAGATTAATTGACTCAAATAATGTTTTAGAAATATCTGCGGTGACAAAGTTTCAAATTAAAATTCAAATCATCAAATGAAATCAGATCAAATTTAAAATCAAAGACAGAAATCGAATAACAACATTATTTTTTTGTGAATTTTAAACCATAACCTTAAAAATTGAAAAGCAAAAAATTATCAAATCAAAATAAAATAAATTTGTAAAATAAAACTTTTTAAAAATATTTGAAATATGAACACTAAAACTTGGTTGAAGAAAATACAGTGTACTTGATATTTTTGTACATAATTTTTTCAAACTATATAACTAAAAACTCATAATACAATGCTAACAGTAACATCATACATAAAAAACAAATAAAACAGGCAAAACAAATTAAAACCTTAGTACATGAAATAATAACTATAATTTTAAAACCATTTGTTTGTATATTAAATTTCTCATACATTTTTGTTTTCACAGGTAGTTGTGATACGCATTTTTTATTACGTTTGGGAACCTTTAAAAATAATTATACAAAACAGAAAAATTGGCTGTTAATTCTTGCATATTTTTCATTTAAGTAAATTATTCAGTTCGAAAAATCTGTGAATGTCTATTATAATTCTATTTGTTAAGCATATTATTAACAAAAAAATTGTTTATGCAGCTAATGGCGCGTTTTTTTTTATTTTAGTTAAGTTATTTAGCATCTAAAAAATAAAAAAAACAAACGGAGTGAGTCAAACTTGTTTTAATAAAGAATATATCAAAGAAAGTTCCGTTGAGAAGTTTACTATCAAAGAAAAATGGAACAACATATAGCTTCAACTAAAATTTTTTTATATATACTATCAGTATGCCGGATATCGGACAAATATCTTAAATTCGGTCAGCGTCAATTTCGGCCGCCGACAGTATCTTTTTCCATGCGAAAAAAATTATGAAATGAGCTGCAAAATAGATCATCATGTCATCTATTTATTCATACGCACGCAGTTCATTTTATAATTTCGCGCATGGCATAAATAACAACTAAATGTAAACCCAATGTGGCTGCAACAGTTGTTTGTTGGATTAAATAATGTCCCCCATTAAGTAACCATTCAAATAAGTGACAATCTGACGTCACTTTATCAGCCAATTGGATTCGATTAAATAGGGAGTATTTGTTTGATAAAGTGACGTCAGATTCTCCCTGATTTGAGTGGTTACTTATTCCGGGGACATTTTTTAATCCAACAAACAACTGTTGCAGCCATGTTAATTTTAATCTTTGTGTTGTAAAAAGTAGTGATTTTCGATTATTTTAAGTAAAGGTAAAAGTAATTCAAAAAATTTTAATTTAAATAAAGTAAGCGTAAAAGAAATTTGGGATTTTTAATTTAAGTAAAGTAAAAAGAAAAACTAAACATTCAAATTTTATTTAAGTAAAATAAAAGTAAAAGTAGGACCTAATTTTTTTAAAGTAAAAGTAAAAGTAATAAGTAATTTTGAAACGAAGCAAAACACCAATTTTTCTAGTTTCCTAAGCTGCGTTTCCAAGTTTTTTGCTACATTTATGTATAAATTTTAATTTAAATAAGTTTTCTGGTATCATTAAATGGTTTTTAGCGTGTTTGCGGCTTAAAAAACTTTGTTTTCTCACTCATTTTACAAAAAAGCCCAAAGGAAATCTAGTCGTTAAAATTACCTA